>JAJHUR010027592.1:0-28091 GCA_027495735.1 Lutjanus campechanus | reverse complement strand
GCAGAGCAGAGTGTGCTGCTCTCTGGTGTTACACCCATTTTGGACACCTCCACTTCTGAAATGACCCTGGTGCCCTTGATAACGTGGTACTTTACACTGTAAATGTAACAATACTGAAATCCTTATGAGTAACACATTATATTAATTCATTATTGCTAAAAGTAATATATTACTTTGACGGGTGTTACTCCAAACACTGGTCAGTATTAATGAGTTCACTCAATCTGTGGTTTCTGGATTGAAATAAGAACCACCACCATTGTTTTCCTTGTTTGAAGTGACGTGTGGATGTACGCACCCTGATTACGCCATCAGCAGAAGAGAAGGTGAGTGTGTAACCGGTGACAGCGGCCTGAGGAGGTCTCCACGTCAGAGTCGCACTGTCAGTCTGAATGTTAACGGCTGTAAGATCACGAGGAGGGTCCACGTCTGAAAACACAACGTCACACTGTGGATTTATCATTCATTACAAGAACCGAAGCTACAAAAATACACGAGAATCAAAATGCATTTTTTCTTCAGGTCTTCTCTCTGAGCCTACCAGTGGTGAATTCAGTAACAGCAGAGTCGCTCTTCTGAGATTCTTTCTTAGCATGAACTCCGACTGTGTAGTGTGTTCCTGGAACCAGAGAGCCCATCTCGAACTCCACTGTGTTCCCAGAAACATGCTCCACCATGGGCGACACTGTAAGGCACGGCACACCCGCATCAATAAATCAAACCACACAATCAAAGTCACTCACACACACTTTGATATTTGGTGAAAGGAAAGCAGGATGACCAATAAAAATAACACTTTTAAAGATGAACAGTTTTTTGTCTATATTGATAAAAACACCGTAAACAGAATCCCACCTGAATCTGCACTGTAGGTAATGACGTATCCATCCACAGTGGCCACAGACGGTTGCCACAGCAACAGGGCTGAAGTGTCAGTGACATTAACTGCAGTCAGACCCTGAGGTCTGTCCAGAGCTGAAACGGGAACATGGTGTTAAGAGAAATGGCTTCAATTAAATTTTCTTGGAACTGACTCCAGCGTCAGGAGGACTGACACAGAAGTGTTGCGTAACAGAAGAAGAAGAAGAAGAAGACAAAAGCCAACCTGTGGTCACAGTGTCGGTGCTGGGGTCACTTTCCTCCAGACCCTTCACAGAACTCACAGTCACCTGGTACATTTTGCCGGGGACCATGTTGGGCAGCAGAGCCTCAAACACGCTGCCGTCCACAGTCACCAACAACGGGCTTCCTGTGGACGACAGAGAACAAAATATGACTCTAAATGTGCGCTAAAAAACATAAACTGTACATGCAAAAATTACAGGTGCTTTTTTTGCACGTATCATTTTTGCATATGCAATTTGTATGTTTCCACTGCATCCTCCATAAGTAAACTCAATGTCTACAGTATTTTTACATGAAATACATGTTATTTAACACCCCGAATACACCATCACTCCATATCTGTCACACCACACCTTATACTGCATTTTACTGCTGAATGTTTTTGCACCTTCCTTACTTGTATATTACTTGAATTTTATTGTTAATTTAATTTCTATCTATTTATTCTTTTGTGTGAATCTTAATGATGCACAATTTGAGGGTTTCAAATCTACTGTAGTCCACTTGGTACTTTTTATTTCTTGTGTCGTGGGTGATGATAAACTTTACCTTTGGTGGCAAGAGAACAAAACTAAGTCGACAGTCATGCTAGCAGTCTGTGAAGTTGATCCTTCAACTCAGGTTTGGTACCGGTTCCTATATGACTGGTTTCTACTGGACCAAGCTGCAACACAGATTTTGGTACCATTTGAACACCTGAACTGTCAAATACTGCCCTCTGGTGCTCCGAAACAGACTTTACAGACAACAGAGGCATCACCGCACGTGCCTTCACTTGTTGACATTACACTTTTTCTAACCGCAGCAGGTGGCCTACTGTTAGCCAGTAGCTACCTTAAACACATTTAAAATGCCTAAAGCTGAACAGTCTAAAGTGTGGCTGTATGTTACTCCAAAGGATTATAACACCAGGACATGGAGCAAATGTTTTAAACTTTTTAAAAATATCGCTTCAGGGACCGGTGCAGTTTTACAAGTATTGTTGTGGCACTAGTATCAGAAAAAATACCCAACTCTTCAACACGGTGGTGATTTTGGCAAAACGATCATGCCCACAAAGACATTGTTAATATAGTGATGTTTAGCAACTGACATTTACAACGTTCATCATGCTAATTTAGCATGTTAGCCTGCTCACATTTGCTAATTAGCACTAAATATAAGGTAAACCTGACACCGGTGAGAATGTTATCAGTTTCGAAAGCATTTCGTCATAAGCCAAAGTACTGGACAAATTAAAATTTTTACTTGATCATGGTAACATAAGAATTTAAGAGATCACCAAAATTGTCACAATTCATCTTGAGGTGATTATGTATGTCTGTACTAAATTTTATGGCAAGCTTTCCAAAAGTTGTGGTTTGTGTCTGTGTCACTCTTCAATTACGCTGCCAAAACAGTAGTTTTTTGTGGGGTTTCTATGTCACTGTGTTGACACTGTGTTGAGTTTTTTACTTCAAAAAGTGGCAACTGAAACTGGAATTCAAGCTAACAAACTGTGGCCAACGGTTACGGTTACTGGCAGTCCTTTTAATGTGGTGAAGAAGAGTTGTACACGACTCTCCTCGATTTAGTTCACGTTTGTCACTGAGGAGAAGCTGGAAATGTGTATGAGGAAATACAATGCTACCAACCAGACCAATCACAGTTGTTGCATAGGGTATGATTCAACGCAGGAGTTTAAACCGGCCTTAAGATGTCAACCAGGATTGGTGGCAATAAAAATCATTACTAAAGTCATAGGATTCATCCTCTGGAGATCATAAATGTCTGCACAAAATTTTATAGCCAACCATTTCATAGTTGAGGTATTTAAATCTGGACCAAAGTGAAAGTGGTGAGCGACGCCACTACTGAGGCTAAAATTAGTTCAACTAAACTATCATTTAAACATTTATGGACTTATAAACCAATTAAAGCTAAACTCTAACTAAATTCAAATGTAATTTTAAGTTTAGAAAGAAAGTACAGTGATGCAATAAATCTTATTGACCACTTGCCTCCTTCAAAGGGCACATAGGTGATCCGGTAGTTATCCACTGGAGAGCGAGGCATGGACCAGTGAACCACAGCTGAGGAGTCAGTCACTTCAGAGAAGTGAAGTCCCCGTGGAGCGCTCAGGCCTAGCAGAAAGCAAATGGATATGCGCAGACAGGAAAGAAGTAAAAAAAAAAGGGATTAAAGTGAAGAAAATATGGCTAATATCGCTGTAAGAAAAAATGACAACTACAGTATGAGGTCGGAGGATACAAATTAAACTCCAGAAATTATGTTTCCCAAAAGACCATTTTCCATTAGAGTCAGACATGGAGTTAAGCCTAAACCAGACAAATAAAGATGATTAGTGGGACTGTGGGTTCAATTCTGACAGAAGACGTTGCACCCGAAATTCAGAAGGTTTAGTGGTTAGTATAAAACTGCACACTCTGTTCATCTACCTGTCTGAGCAACCCCAGTAATAGGTTGAGAACGTTGGTCCAATGAGACACCATAAAGCTCGATTTCATACTCAGTGCCACTCATGAGTCCAGTTAAAACCTTGGTTCGTTCATCGCCGCGGACGCTGTACTCCTGAGGGTGGGATAATCTTTTGCTGTCTCTTATTTTGATAACAAATCTGTCAAATATGTCTTCATCAGATGTCCACGACAGACGGAAACCGTCGGCCATGATGTCCGAGACAAAGAGATGCTCCACCTCCGGCTCAGCCTCTGGTTAGACAATAGAAACATAACGTTGCAGCAGGTTTGGTGTTTTCCCAGCAAAATTCATCAACTTCTGAGAGATGGCCAAAGACATCAGTTTGGAAGAAGTCAGCAGTCAGGCAAGAGGGTTTTCCAGGCGTCCGTTAGTGTAAATCAGAACACAGCACACGGGCTACAAAGGCATAAGTTTGGGTGAATTAAAAAGACAAGATGCTTTTTGTAAATGTTTATTTATGTCAGTCAACAGGTTCACATTCCATAAAAGACTCCAACAGATGTGTTGGACGGATTTCAGCAAACACTGGTTGAGACGAGGTCCCCATGCGTCTCCTCGATGCATTCAGTGCATTCAAAGATAATGAAACAAATGAGATCAACTGACATCTCATGCTCTGAATGTCGTGTTGATTTTTCAGTGTTTTCCCACTTCTGATCATTTTGTTTTATTCCGTGGTTTTAGCCAGATCAATAAAACATGAAAAAGGTGGCAGCATGTTGGAAGGGACTTTAACAGATGTCCAAAGACATGATATGGTAAACGTATTATGTCTGTGGTCAGAAATCTGGAGGAAAACACATTTTAAAATATGAAAACAAACAAATCTGTTTGTTCATATTTTGGAGGTAAGCAGAAAACAGACAGGAGCTCCACATCTCTTCCTCCCAGTGACGAAGCTGCATACCAAGAAAACGCTTAAAAATAAAGGAAAGTGAGATCATTCTGGAAAAGAGTCGTGTTATAAATCTGAGTTAGGGTTAGGTTACAATACTGAGCTGAAGCTTCACCATCCAAACGTGGCATTAGCCAAAATTTATCAAGGCTTGAACTAGATATCCTAATGCAACTTCTATTATTTTAAAGGACAGTTCTCCCTTTTACCTGTAGTGACATTTATCCATCATGTTCTGGTGTGAGTTCGCTTCTAAGTCAACACCAGTGCCTCTTTCCAGAAATCCTGACCCAGTTACTCAAGATAATCCACAGATCTTGTTGTGAGCCGTTTTATGCCAGAACTTTGCTGTGCACTACAGGTAGGAGAGAAAATACATATTTTTGATTTTGAGATGAACTGTCCCTTTAAATTATTACACAAAAAGCATGAACATCAAATTATTATTCCATGTTTAGGCCTGCCAGGTTGTGATGGTGAAACTTCAGATTTGGATCATAAAGTTTAACGATCATACACGTTCAGTAGTTGCAACAAAACAAGAAACTGGACTGTTTAGTAAGACGAGGGGCCTTGCACTGTGCGCTGTGAGTGATACCTGTCACAGCCACTGTAGTCAGAGGCCGAGAGAGAAGCCCTGACTCTGACACCCCAGTCAGCCTGACCTCATAGCCTATGCCGGTGATGAGGCCCCAGATGTCCAGGTGACTTTGGTTTCCTGGCACAGTGAACTCCTGCGGCTCCAGCAGCCAGCCAGAGTCTGTCACCACTATGTCAAGGTGGCTGAAGCCGCCACTAGAGGGGGCTAACTCCTCCTCCTGCTGCTGCTGCTGCTGCTTCACCTCCCACGACACACGGAAGCCGTAGGGGGTGATGTTGGAAATGGTCAAGTTTTCCACTTTGGGCAGAGGAGCTGGAAGGGGAGTGGATGTGATTTTTTTTTTTTTATATGAGAGGGAACACGTGGGAGGGGGAAGAAGAGTGAACAACCAAGTGTGCAATTGTTGCAAAAGCAAAGCATAAGATCTGTTCTTCCTCTGAGGTGATTGGTTTTAAGGAAGCAAAATGAGGTTATATGTTTATACATATTTAAAATGGGAACATCTGATCTGAATATCTGAAAATTTAGAAGCCAAAACACATTAAAGACAAATTTGACATGCATCATAATGCTTCGTATACTTCTACTGCAACATGTCTTTCCTTAACAAAAGGTCTCGGAAGTGAAATTTTTACTACTCTGGAGCCACAAAACAAAAACAGGGGTGAAAAAAGGTGAACGAGAAGATGGTGAACCATCACCACTGGAATTTCTTACAATAAGGCTTACAAGATGTTCATCATGAGATGTGGAGACAGAAACTTGACGTAGCAACTGGCAATTTTAAATAGAACTCAACACAAACATCTAGTGGCCACTGTTGGTACTTGCATCTTAATATAATTCTGCTTTTAGACTCAATTATCACCTCATGTCTTCTACTGATATTCATATGTGTGTCAACTCTGTAAAAGCAAAGTATTACCAATGCCAGCTCTTTATCCAGTGGTGTAAAGTTTCTTTTTACACAAGCACAGTTTTGTGGATCTATACTTGAGTATTTACAGTTTATCCTTCTAAAATTATACTCTACTGCATTTCAGAAGCATATATTGCAGTGTTTACTCCACAGCATTAATTTGGCATCTTTAGCAACTTTTCAGATTGAGATTAAACATAAAAAGTACCCAACAAATAAATTAGCATTTATTGTTATAGATCAAGTTATCCAGTAGTACCTAAAATTAGCCCAGATCTGCACCATTAAAGTGAAGCTTAAACATGAACAGAGGTTGTGTTAACAAATATTTTCTGTCATGGAATTTTTTAAACAATTATGTAAGAATCTGAGGGCTGTCTGTCATTTTGACAGATCAAAACACCGGGGTTGATCTTCCATAATGAGTGGTTGCGTCAGTTGCACTACTTTTTCAAAATTAAGTCACTAGAATTGTCTGAAAAGTCCCTAAATCTAGTGAAAATGTAGCCAGATTTGCAACACTGTGCCCAAAAATTATAACGTGGTTGATAGACAAGATGAAAAAAAGAGAGATTGATACAAAGGATCATTTTAATTTTGGGGTAAACTATACCTTTAAGAAAACCACCACTGTCTTTATCATACTTGCTACAGCACACAGCGTATGGAAACTAAAAAAAGAAAGAACTGAATGAACCGAAAATGCTACCAGATTGTGCAAACAAAAGGTGCAAATGATGTGTGTCAAATTTGCTCTGAATGCATTTCAGGCTTTAAAACTGCAGAAAACGTGTTGTTTTCAGCTGCAATACATTTTGAATAATTATTCTGGTACACTGAGATGATAGAAGCAAAGCTGCCCAATTTCATTTGAAGTTCATTAGAAGTTTTAATGCAAAAACCTTAGAACTGCAAGTGCTGAGAGTTTAAGACATGAGTAAAATACGTAGTACCTGTGACGGCGTGGGCTAAGACAGAGGGAGTGTGGCGCCCATGAGAGATACCGTACAGTTCAATATCATAGCCTGTGGCATCCATCAGGTTAGAGATGGTAATGTTACGGGCTTCACCGGGCAGTCTGAACTCCAGCGTGTCAGACTGCTGCTCGGGGTCACTGACCCGGATAACAAAGCCATCAAAGTGGCCTGACACTGTGCTCCAGGACAAGCTGAGGTTATGTGGGCTCACAGATGAAGCAGCTATGGGTCCCAACTGTGGGACCTCCTCTGAACAGAAAAAGAACATGGCTTTTCAGTTAAGTTGTGCTGGTGAATTAAAATGCTGTTGGTACATGCAGTGTGAGAAAATGCATGTAATGTGATACCTGTTGTAGCTACTTCAAACAGCGGCAGCGTGTTCTGGCCACCAGCGCTGGCGTACAGCTTTATGTTGTAGCTTGTGCTCGCTTTGAGCCCGGCCATGACAGTGGAGCGCACGTCTCCTGGCAGAGCGCGCCCCATCGCCTGCGAGGGCAAAGCAGACTCTCTGACTTCTACTATAAAGTTATCAAAAGTCTTTTCTCCTGTCCGCCACGACAGAGAGAATCTGTCTGAGGTAATGTTAGAAACAACTAGCCTGGACAAATCAGGCTCTTCGGCTACAGGGGAGAGAAAAATATAAAATAGATTCATTTATGGAAATAAAAGGCAGGTATTTGTCTCTTTTTTTTTTAAAGTCCAGTGTTTGCATTAAGGTTGTAACAAGTATGGATACATTTATGCTTTTTCAATACCATGTTTTCAAAATGATTATCTGTTAACCTTTGATAGTATTGAAAGTACCAAAGCTATTAACAAATTTGGCTTGAACCACAGCAAAATCAGTGTTCAATGATCTTTTTTTGTGGTCATGAAACCTCTAGTTTGAATAAGCCATGTTTCCACCGCAGGAACTTTCCCCAAGGAACTAGGAATTTTGAAAATTACTAACCCCTGAGTTGCTGCTCAGGGTTTAGTAATTTCCAAAATTACAGGAACTTTCAGGGTGGGGCTTGCAGCACTGAACATCTCTGATTAGTTTAGTATATGCAGCGTTTTATTTCAGCCACCATTTTTAAAATCTGCAGCGGCAAGCCAGTTTGTTTTTTGTTCATTGTGCTTTGACATATGAATGCGGAGTTACAGAAAAAAAGCATACGACAGATGAACCAATGACCAAGTCCAGGCCAGGAACTGGAAAAGGCGACCTGCAATGATAAGATCGCTTTACATGGCATCATGGTTGTGTAGTCCAACGATGTGGACATCAGCAGACTAATTAGCTTAATCTTCGCAGGTCTTAAGACTGCGGCAGAAAAGCAGATAAAAACAGGCTGAAGGAATCTTTTAGTTCCTTGAAAAAACAGTTCCTGGAACTACAAATTCCCAGCACTTTGGGTGGAAACATGGCTATACAGACCCAATTTATTTTTCAAGACCATCCCCACTAAGAATGATAACTATAATGATAACAATGTGAGGATCTACACTGATGAACGATAACGTTCTGTGAACAGTGGTGCCAAGCACTCGCTGTGCACTCCAGCTTATGGCCTGTGACTGCTGTGTGTTGCACAGAGAAACACAAAGAAAACTAGATGGACAGGGGTTCACAAATTCTTCAAAGACGAGAAGATTTAGGAAAATCCAACTCTTTATTTTAGTCATAAACCTTTTTATGAGTCAGAATCAACCTGATGGCATCCTAGCGACTGTCAGAGAGGACATCAGTGATGACAACACGGACTTCAGAGATGCCATCAGCACTAAAGGCTGTTTGGCAGTTTGTTTCAGGTAAAATTATTTTTTTTTATTGTAATATGCAGCCTGATATGTTATAAAAGTGTTTAATAAGTTGTATTATTGGCTATTAGTGTTTCTATTGTTCATCAAATCTCTCTGAAAGTGATCCCAACAATATTGTTCACTGTTGTCTTTGTCGTCATAGTTGACTCCACCAACTGAGTTTTTAAGACAGTATATTTCTAGTTATTGTTATAGTTATCATTCTTGCCCCATTACAGCGCAGGGAATTACTGAACAATGTCAAAAAATATGACCCTATTCTTTGTGAGAATAATGTCAAACAAAATAAAATTAAAAATACCTGTTGATGCAACGATACTGACAGCACTTGTTCGGGATCCCTTGTATGTCCCATAGAGGTAGGCTACATAGTCAGTGCTGGGCCTGAGCCCTGTGATGTCATGGGACTTTACATTGTGGGATATGTTATATTCCTTTGGCTCCATTAGCCAGTCAGAATCAATTATCTCCAGGATAAAACCATCAAACTCTCCTTCAGTGCCGTTCCAGAGGATTGAAAAGCTCTCTGACGTTAAGTTTGAGATATATAGTTTGCCAAGCACTGGATGATTCACTAAAGAGAGAAATCATTATTAGATTTTCATCAAAACAATCCTGCAAAACACATACTGATATAAGTCATGAAAAAATGGTAGTTGGTTGGTTTGATTTATCATATAAAATGTGTGACAGGGCACTCACCACCACCCACTTGCAATTCCTGATAGTCTGAGTAGCTCAATAAAAGATTAAATACATGCATATATTCTTGTTCAAAAATGCAAAATTTGAACAATTAATTTTAAACCAATTGACCCTTCGCTAAGCCCTACTCCTTAGTTACTGTTGATACGCCTGTCATGCATGCTTTCCATTCTTGCACTGCACATACAGTTTACATTGCTAACGGTGGCAAATTTAACAAAGTACTTTCAGAAATACAAGGTTATAAATTCCACAGAGAAGTAAACAAAAAACACTTCTCATTTCTAAATGATGACCATGGAGTTTGACTGCTAAAATGATGGTTCACTAGCAGATTTCATAAATGCAGCTAGCTAAAGTAAGCTAGTGCTAATGCTTCAACTCCTTGCATACATGATATAATGTTATTTCTAACAGATTGACGCTAAAGCCAGCAAACATTGGTCAGATGGTGAAATATGACCCATATAAGATACATAACAGAAATACACTACAAACGGCCACCTAGCTTGACCAACTGGACCGCAATCCCTGCAGGAAGAGGGGCGGGATAAGAGCTAAGCAGTTGAAAGACTGCAAAAAAGACACAAACATCAAAACTCATGAGACAGCGGCATTGCTCTTTTCAGAGCCTCATGCACATCGCTTCAACATATAGAGAAAGGCAAAGCTTGACAGGCCTGCGGCGCCCTAGTTACGGTTGCTAATCTATCATTGGACAGTTGCTGTTCATTGACAGGGCTTAGCAAAGGGTCAATTACACAGTTAAAAAAAAAAAAAAATCAAAAACATGATAATTAGTAGAACCCGACTGATTTATTGGCTTATCACAGATATATCGTTATCAACATATATGTTGTGTGATATGCATAAACATAAAGCAGAAAGAGGTGTTTAGGGTAATTCAGAAATGGAATGTGATGGAGGTTTTATTTATATTTTTACTATATAGTATATTGTTCCATTTGCATGTTGTTTTTTATTTTTAGTTATTCATAATTACTAAATGTCCGTTTCTGAGTGCTCTTATCTCATGTTAAACTGTAAAATATGCTGCCTTATTACATATCTTTGTTACAAGTGTTTGATAACCACATTTGAGGGATCAGTGCAAAAAATTGTTTGTATATACATACATATATATGCAAAAGAATTGCACAATAAGTCGATATCAGCCTAATATTGTTATCAGCCCCAAAAGTTATATAGTCAGTCATTCAGTCGGGCTCTAATAATTAGATGGCCAAACATGTACTGCCAAAGGAAAAACATAAAAGCCTTCATAGTAAATAGCTGAAGAATACTGGCCTGCAAGTTTAAATGAATGAAGTGTTGATTTAAATGTAAAAATGTGGTGAAGGAAGAAATATAACAGGACTTAAAGTCTCTTTGCTGCTTACACTGAGGATGAGATCAATTCTGCATAACGATGCAACTCAAAGCATTAAGAGTGCTACAGAGAAAGTTTAAAAAAGCATATTTTTACATGCAATGAGAAATAGTCAGTTGCATGCAAACATGCAGCAGACAAGTAAGGCATCATTCAGATGTGAAGCAAGGTGGCGTTACTGTTAACCTCAGATCATATTATTAGCTTTTTACCTTGATAATGACAAGAAGATTTAATCATTTGCCACCTAGCAGTTCAAAAGGAAATGAGGAATATTTACTTCATCAGAATCGACAAAACCGTACTACCTCAGCGTCATTCACACAAACTAACAGAGCTCAAAATGTCACTAAAACTCACATGTGAGAGCTTACACATCCACGGGCAAATGATCCTTCAAGGTTAATCAATGACACACTGAACGAGGGTTGATGGGATGAAATGAGATGGTCACGCTGTCATGGTGTGACAGGCGTGTGAGGGTGAAAGTTATTGGTTTGCTTTTGCAATCATTGCAGCACATCAGCGTCAAACCTCACCACGATGCAGGGGATGGTAGAGGAGGGAGGGGAGGGTGGGGGACTTCATGCACTTTGGTAACTGGGATGGAGGCAGCAGATCGGGGTAAGAGTGAACATTTGAGGGGCGTTTGCTTGGCTCAGTGATGCAGCACGGGTGCCCATCACCCTGCCCTCTCTCAGCTAGACAGAAACAGTGGCTGGAGGGTAAAGAATGGTTCATGACATGTTGGTTAAGATGAAGCAGCACCCTGCGGTCAGGGTGTTGGACAGTGATGACAAAACAGAAATTAGATTATGTTGTTCTCGTTTCATGCAGCTGGGTGTGGACGCTCCACTGTGAGTGGGACAACAGAGGTTCTAGTATGTGTCTGTGTGTGCTTCACAGATACCGACTGAAATAGGAAGTTAAAAAAATCAGAGGAAAGAGAGAAAATTAGAGGACAAAACGCTGCAACGCTGCGAGTTGCAGGTACCTGTGGTGGCTTCAGTGTACGCGGGTTCAAGGAAGGAGCCCTGATACATCCCAAACAGGCCAACCATGTAGCTGGTGTTGGGGTTCAGCCCGGTGATGCCCAGGCTGAAAGCGCCTCCCGACAGAGTGAGGTTCTGGCTCTCAGCGAAATTCTCCATGTTTGTTACCTCAATGACAAAGCTGTCAAACTCCCCACCGGTGGGGCTCCAGGACGCAGTGAAGCCGTCCCATGTAATGTCAGAGATGGTGAGGTTCACCACCATGGGCTTCAGCTCCTCTGGTAGATAGACAGATCAGAGTGGGGTCAACTGAATGGCAAGATGGATTGTAAAAATTACTCTCACAGAACTTCACAAGGCACATTATTCACCACAATAAGAACGTCAGAGTGATTGGGCCACAATTAGGGAAAATATGATCCCAGATTTCAGGATTACAATCAAACTATTAAGAAAACAAGTTAAAATATTAGGAGAAAAAAAAATCAGAATATTTTCAAGTTGCAAGTTTTGAGAATTGATTCAGAAAGATATTAAATAAAAAGTATGTTTTGATAAAGTGGATAACTATATGTCTAACTTTAAATAATAATAATTTAGAAATATTGAAAGTACATTATAATATTACAACTTTATTCTCAAAAAATATTAAGACTTAAAACTTAAATATTCCAATGCAGAGGACTGATAGCCTCCATACATGGGGCGGATGCTCGACCAGCGGAGCTACTGGGCCACCCCGACTTCACTCTAAGTATTATGAATCCTTTTAATATTCAAACTTTATATTATTATTATTATATTATTACTCTGACTAATATATTATGACTTTTTAAATAATACAACTTCTTTTGAAATAGGTATTTTTACTTTGAAATATTATATATAAATATAAACAATATATATATTTTTTCTCAAAATATTAAAATCTTGCATCATTTCAACATTTTTCTTGAAATATTTTGACTTTTTCTCTTTAAATATTATGACTTTAATGGCACCAATACTCTGCCGTAAATATGAGTGAGTTTTGAAAGATTTACAATAAAATGTCAACCGTCTGCAGAAAAAAACATTACCATGCAGCTATATTGAAAAATTAAGAGCATAAATAATAAATGGATGTGATGATGTTGGCTTATGATGCATTTCTACAAAAAGAATTATTAGCATTTCCATGTACCTGTAGTAGCAAAAGCTTTGAGAGGTAAAGATCTCCGCCCTTCCACCAGCCCGTGTAATGTAATATTATATTGTGTGGAGGGGGACAAACCCTCTATTTCAGTCTTCCTCACACTTCCTGGTAGTGTGGTCACATGAGCTTGTGTCGGAGCACTGACCTCCACCACAAAGCTATCAAACACGTCATCAGGCGCCGACCACGTCAGGCTTATATTAGTGGAGGTAACACTGACTGTGAGGTCTTCCAGAACATCAAGGCCTGAGCTCTCAGGCTCAGCGCCAGAGCTCATCAGACCAGTATCAGAGGTGGAAGGCGCCTCAGTGTTTAGAGGGCGGAGGGGATCTGAGTTTTGGACTGCTTCAGCAGACTGTGGGCTTGTTGGGGCATCTTTGATGCTCAGCATAAGTACATCTGGAGAGGTAGGCTTTGGTGCTACAGTGAATAAAAGCAAGTTAAAACATGAATTTGTTACCGGCTCTGCTGTTGACTGAAAAAGAACCTGTGAAGAAGAAACTTGGTTAAAATAAGGATATATACTGTAGAAATCACAATCATTCCTTATTCCTGTGAAGATTTCATGATTTTCTCTGGTCTCTTATTATCCAGGATTACACGTTTTCCCAGGGCAGCGGTTTTCTTTCATCCAGCAACAGCTAAGGGATTAATGGCACTTGAGTGAGTGCCATTAATCTTTGAAGGTTCTGAGTAGTCCACCAGAGTGGAAGTACACAGTCGTCTTCAAAAAGATGGTGAAGCCATGCACAGCCATTTTGTTGACTGTTGAGTCACTTGTTTGACATGCGAGTGACGTATGGTGTAATTTCCTCCGACTGCTACAGACTCATTTAATTGTGTAAATGGGAGTTGAAGACGATGAATGATGTGGATGGAATTAGTGATTCAGGCTTTCGGAGAGCAAAATGGCTGCAGTTAAAAGCTCAAATGCAGGAAGAAATCAGGACAGCCAGTGCGCTGTACCCTTTGAATCGGAAGGTATAAATGGTTCAGGAGGACTTAGATTTCTTCTTGTATTTCATTTTCAGGAAGCAACATTTTGCTCCAGCACTGAAGCCTTGTCAGATGACAGGTGGGATGAGGTGAAAGAAAGATGAGGGCTTTTTTTTGTGTGAAAATACAATCATCTCTGTTGGGTTTGTCATCATACTCTCATGCCAAAGATTAAATGTTAAAAAATTTTGGGCCTCATGCAAGAACATTTTGTATATTTAGCTTAACTCAATGATTTTATGATTAGCACCTCCATGTTATCCTGTAAAGCACATTGTAAATCCTGTTTTGGAACTGCACTATATAAATAAAGCTCATCATTTTATTATATCAAAGTTCTCCTACTTTTTTGTACAGTGGAGTTCAGTAAACATTCCTAACTTCACATAGCTGTGTATATGACTCGCGTAAATATGCACCTGCATTTCCTATTATTGTCTTCACTGTATTAATTCATACAACACATTATTTTCATTGATTAACTGTTTTCTTTTAAACCCTGATGATTTTAAGACTCATCAGTTTAATTTTGTTGCCTTTGTGAATCACTTTGGAAGTGGATTTTTAAAAGTGGTCTATAGATAAAGAATACTGTTATTATTGTTACTTTCATTGAAACGAAAAGAAGAAATGGCTGATTATGAAAATGGCTTAATGAAAAAAAAAAATCTCTGCACAGCAGAGTGATTGATGACTGCAATGAGACGATGGGGTTGAGATGGACGACAGAAAAACATGCCATAATAGATGATGTTGCGTTGTGAGGCATTGCTTCGTAAGATTTTCCCCTGGAAGGGGACTGTGTGTAACTTATATCAGTGAAAACTTAGTTTTGGATAACAGCATGACTCCTTCGACAGGTCTGGATCACTTGTAAAATTGTTCTGGTGCCTAAGAGTAAATAAAAAAAAAAAAAAAGAAAATCAGTGAATGTGGACAAGTTGTTCCTGCATGAGGCCCGTTCTTTGTGGAGAAATCTCAATGAGTAAAATACCAGCATGCACATTATATCGCTACTCTGATCTAATCTGACCTCTGTGAAACAGAAGAGATTTCCACTGATAACGGGATAAAACGTCTCTAATAAGTCTAAAAGAAAATCTTATACCTGTGACTGCAACAGCTTCGAGTAGCGCAGATCTCTGGCTACTGGTTATTCCATAAAGTTTTATGTGATATTCTGTCGATGCCTTCAGGCCCTCAATTTTAGAGCCAGTGGCATCTGCAGGAAGTTGGACCTCTCTCACATCCCACAATCGCTGTGAATCTTTATATTCTACAGCGAAACTATCATAGACACCGTGAGCCTTTAGTGTCCACGAGAGGTCAAATCCATCAGGCGTGATGCCTGAGATAGTCAGCGTTCCAGGCTCGTCCTCAGGCTCCGTCCCAGAGATCTGGGACTCGGAGGGATCTAAATACACAAAGCTAATGGCATTGTCCTCTGAGCCTGTAGGAGTCGTTAGCTCACGGTCGTCTGAGTCAGCTAAATAAAATGTGAAAGAGGCTATGGGAAAAACAAAAGGCACAAATCAAGTAAGCATCATTTAGGTGTGAGTGCATCTAATTTTCTTTGTGTTTGCCGACTCAAGATTTATTTACAATCATTAAATCTCTAAATGGGTGTGCATTCATTTAAAATACATAAAGTGAATACTGACGGACTTACAATGAGGAATATGAGATTTTTTGCACACTGAACTCATTTTTCCAACTGTATTTTAAAGCCCTGAAGAAATTCTGCATATTTTGAATGACAAATTGTTTTTTTTATCCTCCTGAAGATGTATGTTATCATTTATTTTAAGATCATATTGTGGTAAAATTATCCCCCACCCACCTGTGGATGCAGAAAGAGTGACAGGTGTGCTCTTCTTGTGACCCCTCTCTGCGGTCAAAGTGATGCTGTAGCCCATTCCAGGAGTGAGGTTGGATATGACGTGGCTAGTCGCCGAGGCAGGGATCTCCTCCTCCTCAACCTGCCCGTCTTTGGAGACGTACACCAGCCTGTAGCCACCGACCTTGGCCCGAGGCTTCTGCCACCTCAAGGTGAGAGAGGTCTCTGTGGACTCGACGTCTTCAAAATCTCTGGGAGGATCGATATCTGACAGAGGTGAAAAATTAAAGGGATAGTTCATGTTTTTTTACGAGTAGTTATCCACAGTCAGTGTATCAGCTACAGTAGATGTCGGTTGGTACGTCCCCAGTTTGGAGAAGCAGCAGAAGCCACTCAAAAAAGGTCCACCTAAAAAAAAGTCGAAGTCAGCTCAAGTGTAGGCTATATTTAGGATTTTCACAGTTTTACTTTTCATTAGACAGCATTTTCTGAAGAATTTCCAGAAGCAAAATCAGTCATTTTACCTGGCAGAACTCAGGAGTCACTGGTCTACTGTTGCCGCTATCTGTTATTGTGAGACATTGGTGAATCTGAACTATCAGTTTAAAACACCAAAGTCACTCAAACACAAACGAATGAACAGATGGATGCAGCAGTAGACTAACAACTCACATTTTCTGCAAGGGAAAATGACCAAATTTGCCTGAGTTTGGTTGGTTTGAAGAGAGTGATATATGGCTTGTATAACAATAGTGTCCCATCCTGTTAGCTTCCTACACTGGTACACCAGCTGCTTCTTCAAATGCAACCAACATCTACTGTAGATAATACACTGACTATGGATTATGTACCTCATACTGTACAACACCACTTCAAATAATCCAAACTATTCCTTTAAGAGTAAATCTGACTGACAGTAAATTTCACACTCTTGTTATTTATAAAATCTCTCTTCACTTCAATACAAATTATAAATAACTTTCCCCCCATTAGTTTTATCTTGTCACCCAATTTGTATCAACAAACTTGCCCGTGTGTGTATTTATGAAGGAGTGTGAAGGATGACTGTTTGGACAGCTGCTCGGCAGCATCTCTCACCAGTTGCTGCATTTGTAGTAGCAGGGAGGCTCTCTCTCTCATTCTTCACCGCAGTCACACCGATCCCGTACTCTGTCCCTGGCTTCAGCCCTGCCATACAGAGAGACGAAGGAAAATTACTACGTGGTGTGATTAAGTCAAGTTGTTTATGGTTGCACTTGATAATGTTTGTTTCTTTGACCCTTACCAGTGATAGTAGCTCTTGTGGTGCCTCCTGGTCCTCGTGGGAACACTTCCTCACCATGAGTCGCTCCAGAGATTGGACTGTATTTCACCCGATAGCTTCCAACATCAGCTTGACTGTCGGTCCACTCCAGAGTGATGCTGTTGTCTGTCTGGGACACAGGCTGCAGGCGCATGGGGGCGTCCAGGGCTAGAATAAATACAATTATAAACACATCAGGAGAGTCGACTTTCTGCTCACAAACTTTAGATTTAAACACAGACACAGAGGTCGCGTAAATCTAATATTTTATGCCTTCTCAATCTGAAGGCCATCCATCATTTTGACAGAATAAAACACTGAGGGAGATCTACCATAATGAGTGGCGGTTGCAGTGAGGGAGAGATCACCTTAAGCCATATAAAAGATAGATTGAGAAATCTTTAGCAAAATAATCACAGAATGACTACAGACAGATCACATATTTCAAGTAAAAAAGTTTTTTTTAAAAATCCACAAAGGGAGGGAGAAGATCAAACAACTGTTTCACTGTAGCTTTCTGCAGTGACTTCTATCACAAACCTACCTGTAGTGAATGTGGTGGTGACGGGGTCACTGCTGAGGTCTCCACTCTTGGCGATGAGCGACACCTTGTACTCAGTGTCGGGGCTCAGACCGTCAATGTTGTACTGCTTGTCCGGCGGGAAAATGTCCACACTGGTTTCATCTGAGGGGTCGGAGACGGGCCCGTAAAACATGGTGATTTTGTCCATTGGAGCCACCGGTTGAGCCCAGCCAACCAGAGCTGAGGAGTCCGTCACATCCTTGACCTCCACCTGTCGGGGGCCGTCGATCTCTGGGGAGAGAAAGGATGCATTAGAGATTTCTTCTCCTTCACTATAAAACAGATGTCTGTAGGGATTGACTTGCTTCTGCACCCAGCCTCAAGTGGAACCGCAGTGTTTGGCACGGCTGTGTTAGCTTCATTTTTTAGCCCTGAAGGTTCTTAATCAGAGAAGTGTGTAGAAACTCGTTCTCATGTATATCAAGGATTTAATCTTTATGAACGATTAAGCATCTAACAGTTAAAGCCTTTCATTTGCAAGACTGCATTATTGTGAGACCAAGACTGAGACTGTCGTATTTTTTTATCCTTTGTACATAAAACAACCCTTGTAAGACTCAACTTGGCTCTCTTATAAGACAAAGCAATAACCTGGATCAACAAGGGAAAGGCTATAATGAAACATAATGTGATTCCCTTTCATTCTGTTTACTACCTAACAAATCTCCTGCGTCCACATGTGGAGGAGACATCTTTTCTCTGTGTTCTGGAGGCGTGCTAAAAGGACCTCTGGGGGTGAAAAAGGTACGAAAGGTTTAACTTTACTCCTATCATTCATGTCTGGAGGCTGTGATTACTTTCAGCCTGCACAAATAAATGACATCAGAAATGAAAATGGTGTGAGATACCCCGGGAGTACATCAACACAGACTTGTAAACTAAATGTCTTTTCCAGCTATCATTCCATCCACAATGATAGCCGTTTGGCCTGGCGTGCTGTATTGACTGCATAAGCAACTGGGGGCATTTCACGACGTAACGTATGGAGTAACAGTGCAATAAAAGTTTCAGTGAGCAGACGACAAGAGAGCAAGATTTAGCGACGGGGGAAAAAAACAACTATTACTCGGTCGTGCTCGGCTGAGATTCAACGAGTCTGAGTAATTACTCTTTAGGTAAAAATCTGTTAGAGCCAGTGGGGATTTCCTGTTGTTACTCTTCTTTTCATTATGGAATTTCACTTTTTGACATTAATGTATTTCTTTTACTCCATGCTCAAGTGAAATGAAGTTTTTTTTTTTGTATCCTAATAGATGCCAGACAGGCAGAGCAGGAAAATGACACCATCTGAAAAGGATCCTTAGTACCATGTGGATGTTTTCAGAAAACTATGATCTCACCAGTTCACTCTTAAAAATGTTTGGTTATCAACACTGAAACTCACTGGTTGTGACTTTTTTTGATGTTTGAGGTCCTCTGGTGTTGTTCTTGATGATGTTGATGGAGACTTCATACTCCTGTCCTGGTCCAAGGCCTGACTGGATAAACTGGTTTTGGGAGGGCGGAAGGGTGCTCATGACTTTTCCATTTTCTTCTTTCTGCAAGGATGAATAATGCATAAATGAAAAAAAAAGTTAAATAGCCTGTCAAGGACACACATACAAGAAACCAGATTACTGTGAGAAAATCAGGTTAAGGCAAGAAATCAGACGACCCGTTCCCATGACTGCAGTCGCCTTAATCACTCTACAAAGCCACATTTCTATCCAGCTGGTCAGTATTTAGGTTTCTTCCATGCTAGATGTCATTTTGGCTAAAACGCTTACTTGCTTTCTTGTTGAGAATTAGAGAAGAAATTGATTGCTTTCTTTGCATGCTCGCTGCCTTAGTCACTCGTATGTTTTCATTTACAAAGTCATTCTTGGCAAAATTCCTACTTTTTTATCTTCTCTTTCAAACTGAAATATGGAAATTGCAATCTTCGTTGTCTGGACAGCTGGTGATTTGTTGTTCCCAAAGTCTGAATCAAATTAGGAAAGAAAGCCTTTATGTTTTCTGCACCTGCTGCATAGAACAATCTACAGAGCATCTTAAACTCCAAAGCTCAGTAAGCCTGTTGTCAGATTTTGTTTTTTATTTACAGTTATTTAGAATTATTAAAGATAACAGTGAATTTTAATTTTTCAGTGCCCTGATGTTATCTTGGAGTTTAAATATATTAATTAGGACTATCGGTCAATATATTGTTATTGGAATTTCTTTACTTCCTAATGTCTGTATTGGCATCAGCCCCAAAAGTCTTGTATCGGTTGAGCCATAGCTGCCGCTATTTTTTGATCACACTCGAACAAACCTGATTAAATGAAAGCAGACTGAACGCAAGGAAATTGATACCACACTCATATCAGTCTGTTGGCTTAGCTTGGCACGTAGCTGCAAATTCAGGTGTTTAGAAAAATGCTCCAGCAATTTGGAAAAGCTAATGTTCTGTAGCTCAGCTCAATAGAAACAGCATTTGAAATAGTTTGCATCACAAACGTGGTCAAGCGGGTCCCTATCGGTTGGCATAAAGTAAAGACTGTAAACAGGAGCAAACAGCAAACCTGGCTCTGTTCAAAGTTAGAAAAAAATTCTGCCAACCAGCACTGCTACAGCTAACTGATTTGTTCAATCAGTACACAAACAGAACTGCTGGTTTTTTTTTTATTAGAGGTTATGCACCTGCCTATTTATTGTCTGGTTCTGGCTAGTTTACCAGTTTCGTTCTGTTTTACACAACAAATTTTTAACTTGATTTTGACCACAAATAAATTGATTTGGAATTGGAAAAGTTGTGAAACCAAAATATGCCAGATTTTCCTTCACCTGAAGTGCCAACCTTACCAACATCAGTTCTGCTCCAAACTGGTGGAAATGCCAGGTCGTTCACGAGATAGCACAGAGGTTCCAAGAATCTTTAAGAACCAAAGCTAATTTGGTGGAAAAGGGTTAAAATACTCCCTGAAGTCCAGGAGTCACTGTGAGGTTATCTTCAGACAAAGATTTTCAGTCTTTATGCTAAGCTAAGCTAACTGGCTATTGCTTCATATTCAGTGTACAGATGGGAGGTGTGGTACCAATCTTCTCATCTAACTGCTGGCAAGAAAGCAAGTGGATGTATTTCCCAAAATGTATAATTATTCCTCTAAGTTAATATCTTATATAAAAAAGTGTGAGAATACAGGTTGTAATGGGCAAGAAGACAGTATCTTCTCATGTAAGCATGTGTTTGAATTGTACTCTTCAGCTGTGAGATCTATTTATTGATTTTAACATTTCAATTCAAAACAGAAAAATTATTACAGTTTTGTTCAGTTGCATTTTGGATCAACTTTTTATTTGGTGTTTTTTGTGGAAACGTCCAAGTTATCCAGTTTCTCCAGAACCTTTATTCTCTTTAACTTTAATGGACCACACTACCAGTGTTTGTTACTGATACAATAAAACAGAAACTGTGGTTCTGATTTCCATGACACCGCAGAAATCAAAATGCTGCATGCAATAAATTACGCACTGATGACACATCTATGGATGTCACAGTTGCTTTGAAGTTCCACAGCACAGAAAAAGTGTGAGTGGACTGATAGACCACATCACACAGACCATTCGCAATATTAACATGAAGGTCAGGAAAGGACATCATATTTTTTTAAAAATGGTTAAAAACTCTGCAGCAACTGCAAAACTTTAAAAAGGCCTCTGACTTATCAGCTGGCGCAGTAATTTCATTTCTTAAGAATTACTGGCCTGGATTTTAGGCAGCAGATTTACCCGAAGTTCCATGACATCCAGACTAACTTGCCCTTGCTGAGTTTTTCCATATGTCAAAGCAATTTTAATGGTTAGCAGTGAAATAAATCCATGTTTTGCTGAGACTCCCAATAAGCTGGCATTGCTTATCACCTCTCACTTTTTCCCTGTCGGTTAGTAAAATTCTGGACGAGGCTTCAAAGGAGACGGGCAGACTGACCGTGTTGCGGAAATAGATCTCCCAGCCATCAAAGGGGATGTCCAGCTGGTCCCACACCACCTCCACTGAGGTCTCCCTCACAGATTTGAATCTTAAACCCTCTGGCTGTGGAAGATCTGAACGGATGGACACAAAAATAATCAAAAAACCGTTATTGGTTTTGATAGCTAAGCAACATTAAAGGGACAGCTCACCCCAAAATCAAAAATATACATTTTTCCTTTGGCCCGTTGAGGTATTTATCCATTTGAACTGTTTTGATGTGAGTTGCAGAATTTTGGAGATATCAGCTGCAGAGATGTCTGCCTTCTTTCAAAAATAATGGAACTAGATGCCACTTGGCCTGTTGTGCTCAAAGGACCAAAAAACACATTTGAAAAACTCAACAGCGATGTCTCATCATGACCTAGTTACTCAAGATAATCCGCAGTGCTTATTGTGAGCAGTTTCACGTAGGAACTATTTTCTTTCTAGCCAGGGTTCTTGCACCTTTTTCCAAAGTCAAATATCAAGGGGCATTTTCAAGCTTTTCTTGCACCTTACAGCTTTTGTAAATTACATATTTATATACATCAATCAACAACAATCAGATCTTTATCACATGAAATCACTGTTATTGTGCTATAAAACAGCCAAAAATATGTTTTGTGGTAGTATTCTACAGGAAGAAGAGACATTAAAGGAAAACACAATAAAGTTTCATGTTTCAAAATGTGTCATCTGTCTGTAAGTTGACTTGGCATCCTGTATAACCTGGCTGAATCACTAGACAAACAGACTTTAGTTTCAATAAAACATTTTACTGCCTTACTACTACTTGAAGATGGCCTACACCAGAATGTGAGTAGCAAACTAACCTAAAACACCAAAAAAATCTAGAAGGTTACACCAAAAAATGTTTTATATTCTGCTGGCAACGATCCACAGAGAGGTGAAATCACAGTGTGGTCAGTAAATGATAACACAGATGTGTGATTCATAGTAAGAGATGATGACAGGACAACAAAGGGGATAAATGAAGCAGAGTCAGTAGTTTACATTTCCAAACTAACTGTTAAGTGTGGCCAATGTTAGCCAGCTGGTTGGTTAGCTATGCATTAGTCTAATGTTACATTTGGTCTAATGCTACATTTTCAGCTGCAGGAAGGAAAGTTACCATTAATATTATTAGCTATGTCATTCAAAGTTAACGCTAGCTGCAGCTGCTGAACATGAATATTGCCTCCCCCCTTAATCCCTCCCAAAAATCGACTATAATTTAGCATGCAAATTCTCCAGCTAAGCAAACTTACACCCCACTTTAGTGAAACATTAGCCTCATCGAAAATTCATGGCTACGGTTTAGTCTTTATGGGCTCAAAAGGACCCTTGCTGCAGACTTTACAGGAAGCTGCTTGAGGATTTGGTCCTTGGTCCTCAACCATGATTTGTATTTTTCATTTTCAAGCCAATGCTCATTGAAACGGCAGCCTCCCAGCACGTCTGTTTGCATTCAGGGCACACACAAAAAAACCTGACAGATCACACTGAGCGTAGCCACGCTTGCAGACTGCCAGCGAGGCTCAAGCGAAATTGTCTTCATTTTGAGTAAAAGGCAAAAGCAATTAGCCTGTCTCAGACTTAGTTTATATCTTCATCTAAAAAGCAAACTATTCAGTCAGGTAGTGATTTATTATTATGAATGTAATGCAGTTTTAAGCACTTTTCAAGCCAAATTAAAACTCAAGTGTTTTCAAGGAATAACAATACTGCACAACTACAAAACCTCTTTACCATAAAACAGAAAGTAGCAAACTGCTCACAACTAGGTCTGTGGATTGTCTTGATTAACTGGGTCATGATTTCTTGAAAGAGACATTACTGTTGAGTTTTCAAATGTTTTCTGGCATCACAGACCAGATGCCACCTAGTTCCTTTATATTTGAGAGGAGGCAGACATCTCTACAGCTGATCTCTAAAACTCTGCACAAACACCAAAACTATCTAGACTGATAAACAGCACTACAGGTAAGAAGAAAAACATGTTTGTTTGTTTGTTTTTTTATTTTGGGGTGAACTGTCCCTTTAACTTTTTTTCTATGGGTATTCTCTATATACCAGCATGGAGATGACTGTGATGTACCTGTGGCCACCCTCGCGCTGACGGGGACACTCCTCTTGTTGCTCAGAACAGCGTAGACATTGATCAGGTACTCGATGCCAGGCTCCAGCTCTTTGACGGTGGCAGAAGTTTTGTCTCCTGCCACTGCGAACTCCTGCTGAAGACCGCCAGGAGAGGTGGGCACATATGTCACGAGGTACTCCGTCACCAACATCTCGTTGTTCCAGGACAGGTCCACCGTGTCACTGGTGACCTCTCCAACAGTAAGATCCTTTGGAGGAGACACTGGAAAAAACGAAAAGCAAAAAATAAAACTTTTCTGAGGGTGTTGCCTTGGACAGTTTCACCGAGTATCCACCACACAGAGCTAATGCAAACTCCAGAGACACATCTGGCTGCGGTATGAAGAAGTGCCAAAAAAGTGCGAACAAACTGCAGACAACAGTAACATACAAACCTAAGACCTCTTTTATATTCACTGAAATAGTTTCTCAAAGGATGAGTGGTGAGTGAAGTTTGAGAAAAGAAGGAAATGACATCATTCTGGATTTGCTTTTATAGAACATCTAGTTAACACATGGAAAATTTCAGGACTTGTGAACTGCCAAATGCTTTTTTTTGTGTTTCTGCACTGAACTGTACAGAGCTTCTTACCAGACCTGAGTAATAAAACAATAGTGATATGTATCTGCAATAGACACGTCATCAGTAGCAATAAGAAAACTGTTCAATAAAACGTTCAGTAGTTCACTTAAATGCATTAAACGGCCAAGAAAGCACATCATGAATATGCCCTGGCTCACAAACAGCCTATCATGTCTCTTGATAATTGAGTGTGTTATGAGTGACACACAACAGCCAATCATTTAACAGGTGTGTTGTTCAGTTGCACCATCAACATGTGAGAAAATGAGTGCAGATGGTGAGGAAATTGTTAAGAAAAAAGCACAGGTCAGGTCACCAATATGGTAGTTTTACGGGTTTTTTTTAAGGCTGGGTTGCACCAACAAGCATTCATTTTTAAATCTAATTAAATCATGGTTTAACTTCAAATTATGCTGTGGCATATTTGTAAACTGGCTTAAAATTAAGAAAAATTCAATTTAATCATCTTTACTCAAAACCTGGATTAAATTTAATTGTGTTGCACCAAAACTTTAAACTCCAGTTAAAATGTGATGAAGTATTAACTTTAAACTTACACTTGAAGGAGCTTACCTTTAAAATGACTGCCTTTTTGAAAAGGAATTGAGAAAAATAATCAAGTTCCTTGAAGAAACTATTCTATGATGCATCTCTTTTTTCTGTCACTCTAGTTGATAATTCGGCCGACAAATTTTTCCTCAATGGAGAAATTAAAGCTTTTCTGAGCCATCATGAGCAACTAGGCTAATTAATTTTTAGCTGATCAGCAAATAATGTAACAGGCTGTAAACGTTTAAGCTAGCTAGCAAACAAGCCAACAAACAATGTAAAATTTGTTAACATTTTAGCTACCTATAAACTTGTTTTATTTTTTATTTTTTTAGCTAGCTAGCAAACAATAGAAATTTTATTAACTTTTTCGGTAGCTAGCTAGCAATGCACAGTTTTATTATGGAAAACAGAGCAGCTGAAAGTAAACTATTTCCACCCCTCTTTTATACCTAGTGGGTCCCAACAGCAGTCAAATGATTTTTTTAATTAATTCAATTATTTTAATTTGGTTATACATGCATCTCCATATTGATTAACTTCTATTTAATTTCAGTTTACATCATTAACCCTTTAACTGGCATTGTAACCGCGCGGTTGACCTTTTTTTCGCCGCCATATTGCTGTAGTAAAAACTCTGAAAACCAATTTTTGGCTGTTTATCCTCATTAACCTCATTGAGTAGTGTATGTAACACCGATTATATCTACTTGGTGGCACTGCTGTACAGAAATATTCTTGTCTGAAAGCTGTTGAAAAAACTGGAAGTGACTCGGTGCTGCGCAGCTCCTCGGAAATGACAAGGAGTACATGTGAAAATTGAAGTAAGAAAAAAAAATCTTTTCAGATGTCAATTCTAGACACCCTAACAATCATATTTTAGTTGAAAGGCATAAATCAGACAATAAAATGTATATCTATAATTCCTCAGAAAACATAGTCAACCGCTCGGTTGAGTTGCCAGTTTAAGCAGTCAATGTAAACAGGCTAGCTATACAGATCTGGATGGCAGATTAGCGCCATTCATTTGATTTGTGAGCACTGTTGTTGAACAAATAGCTCAAAAAATATACATCATACAGCTTCAATATTTATACTGTATGAATCTGTACAGTTCTGTGAACATTTTGATAATGATATGTCAAAATACTCAGTTTGCAATACGCAGTTTGACTCACACATACACACAACTACTCAAAGCTAGCTAGATAAGTAAATGTAGGTAACTACAGTTCATTTCTATTTACATTTTAAAGATATTTTAAGATGTTTGTTCAATTTGTTTTTAATTTTGAGCATTGTTGGTTGCTATTATGATAATGTATTACATTGTTGGTTTTTAAATTATTTACAGACAAGTTATGAAATACAATTGTTAAGGCAGCCCAGACACTAACTTTTCTCACATTAAATAAATGAAAGGTTATTTTAACGAATTATACTCTCTGTGATGTTTTTATATGAAAAATTTTTTTAATTTTGTTGCAGAAATGAAAGAAATCCATTCATGCCCAGAATAACCCTAAACTGGCAAGTCAACCGGCTGGTTGACTTGCATATCTGCTTCCTGATTGGGTAATCTGACAAATAAAACCTGAAATGTTGCTTAATGAAGAGGCAGAAACACAATGTTACTAATAAATATTTTTTTGCAAATGTATTTCTTAGTGTGGAAGTCAATTAAACATATTTACTGATGTAATTACTCAACAGAGATTAGTTTTTCATTGTGCTACTGAGCTCTGCTTAATTTTAAATCTGAATTTACTAAATTTAAACGTACTTTTACTAAACTCTGATTAGAAAATAATCTTAGATTAAATTAATCTTTGTTGGCGCAACCCAGTCTAAGTCTATTAAGTCTCTATCCTTTGTGGCTTGACAAATGAAGTGCTTATATTCAAAATAAAGTGGTTGAATGCAACCGTTTCTTCCTGGTCTTTATTAAAAATGAGCAATGATTATTGATATTGACTCAAATACTACATTTTATAGTGATAAATATTCAACATATATATAGCTATATTGCACAACCCTACTTCTTACCTTCTGAGCAGTCTTCTCCGATGTATCCCTCGTCACAGACGCACTGACCGTTCATGCAACGGCCTCTGTCGTAGCAGTTGTTGAGACAGCTCAGCTCTGAACAGCTTTCTCCTTCATATCCGCTCTCACACGCACACCGTCCGTTGATGCAGCGCCCCCTGTTGTTGCAGTTTCCTGGACAGGCGTGCACCTGTCTCTTATACACATCTAGATGTGTATAAGAGACAGCTGCAGAAAGGCTTAGTTCCCACGTCACCTTTGATAAGAAAGTAAAGACGTTTTTCGGGGTTATACAAATTCAGTAAGACAATAATTCAATTCAGTACCACAGAGATGTCATTACACAAAGCTTTCTAACAAATCAATGTCAATTTTTTCTTTTATAAAAACACAGTGAGCTTAAAGTTTCCCTCCAGACACATTGTGTGAAAATACTCTATGATTCATATTTGGTTTAACGTGGTTTTCCCACACAAGTAAAAAAAAACAAAAAAAAAACTTGGAAGCACATCTACTCTTTTACCCTCATTGAGAAATTCAAGATCTGCAGGGATTAAAACACCCTGAAAAGTTGTGCAGTAATGAAATGTGCAGATGAATTTAAAACTGCTCTATGCTGTATGTGTGAAATCAGGCATGGAGCTTGACAGTTTTAGCAATACAGAACAGTGTGCATCAAAATGGCTAGCATTAGCATTAGCGTTAAAGCAAACAACAGAAATTCAGCATGTTTGGGCCTCAGTGAGACCCAGACTTAGGTGAGGAGTCTGTTGTGCATGAAAATCAGCAACTAGCAAACAGATGACCAGAATAGTAAGTGTAGTTAGCATTTTTTATTTGTTGATGTTGCTTGTTAGCTTGTAATCAAATCTAGCTTGCTCAGGGTATGTTTGAATCTCAGAGTTCAGTGGAGGAATGTGAAAACACCTCTCTAGTGACAAACTTTGCAATTATATGTCAGTATAGTCAAGGTCAGACATTTTAGGGGACACAAAC
>JAJHUR010027571.1:683-19339 GCA_027495735.1 Lutjanus campechanus | reverse complement strand
CCGGGGGGGGGGGGGGAGGGGGGGGGGGGGGGGGGGGGGGGGGGGGGGGGTGAGAAACAAAATGGGAGATGTGAGGCAAGAGGGATGGAGACAGAAAAGGCAGAAAAACAGGTTTACTGTAGGTGCGTTTAATAATAATCACAACCATAACCTTTTATCTGGCTTCCACAATTTACCCTGAGCTTGTCCGACCACCTAGCTGTGCCCTGCAGGAGCTTCTCTCTGATTCGTGGCAGCGATCTGAAGAAGATGAAGTATTCCTGTTGTCATCTCCTACTGGCATCCTCATCGTTGTGACAGACAGGTCTTTGCACGGCTTTGGCAGATACGCCCAGGCCTCTCAAGTGGTTCATTGTGCACATGAGTCGTTTGTTGATCACTGTGCTGTTTACACAACTCTCATCTTTGGACATGCAGCTCCTGACCCTCATCCCCCTCCTCTGTGCTGTCTGGTGTTGAGGTGGAGCAGTGCCAGCACTGGGCCTTGATCAGACGGATCTGTCGGAGGGCGGAGGCTGCAAATGGAGGATGATGGGAGCTAGGGGAGGAGGCATATACGCAGTGAAAACTGTTGGCAACTTGACCTCAGCTCGTTAGCACGGCCCTACCTCTGTCGCCACAGACTATACGCATTCTCTACAGTGATGGCTGGGTGTTACTGATGTTGGCTCAGTTTCACAGCGTGCGCAGAAATACACAGTGATGTCATAATTACCACATTTTAAAAGCCTGCTAAAGTGCGCGCCTGTACACAAAAAAAGAGAATGAGATAAAAAGAAAAGCCCCAAGTCAGGGAATCATGTGGCCCTTTAGGTGTTTTCTGGACTCGGGAGAGCCGTTAGTGGGCTGAATCATGCTGAAAAGTGCTGTGGGCCTCAAACAGCCAAGCGGCTTGCGACAGAGGCAGAGGCAGACAAGACGAAGGCCAACTCTTTACTCGTAATGAGAGACATCACAAAGCTTTTACAGCTTCTCTCAACGCTGACAGCCAGCTCCCACAACGAATGCAAATACCACAGGGATCAAAGAATGAGTCACAATCGCACAACAATATCTTCTATAATCGGATAGTCGATTAGCCAGGCTCAAAAATCTTACTCACACACAGAAACTTGCTCTAACCATCCAAGATCTAGATTAAAAACACCAATCACTGTCTGGCACCAGCCTGGATAAACAACACGGTACCTTTTCTGTGTATACATCTTTCACCATCTGGCAGGCTGACCTTCAAAGTGAACTTTAAATGTCTCATCTATCCAGCTGTTAAGAGCTGAGGCTCAGGGCGTGGTCTGGCAAAGATCGAGTTGAACTCACAAGCACGTGTCCGGGTCCATAGAGTTCATCTTGGGATACCAGCAGTAGTCGTAGATGGTGTCTCCTTCTGCCATCCTCAGCACCGGACTCTGCCAATGAATGAAAGAAAGGAAAGCAAACAAAGAGGAATGTAGGGACAGAAACACAGTATTTACAAACTGTAATGACTGATGGGATCCATCAGTGCTGATGCTGGTACGCAACAGAAAGAAGACAATATCACAGGTTTTTCTTTGTAGTGAAATTCAATATCAGAGGGCATGTGGCTCCATGTGAGAAATGGAGCAATCAAAGCTCAATTTTCTACCCTTCTCACAAACGGTCTGAGATCACTGTAATGGAGGAAAATGGATTATATTTCAATTATTTTTGTTCAGTGATCCCAATCTACCAGCCTGTAATACAATTAAGAGATTGGCTCACCACTTGATATTTCCCAAAACCTAAATGACAGAATGCCCATTTTATTCTAACTGTTAAAACTTCAGTAATACATTTTCTCAAGCTGCTGCATTAAATTGATTGAATTGTTTTGTTCATAGTTGATTGTAACACAACATACAGGCAGAAATCATGTTCAACAACAACATGCTGACAGTTTCTGTATAAAAAGGTCAGACAACACACAACAGACTGATGACCTTTTCTTTACAGGAACTATCACAATTTAGACTGTTTGAAAGAAATGTTAAATATCTCATAAACATGATTAAGGCATTAAAAAACCTCTACAGTGGTGAACAATTGGGATCAGCCCATATGTTTTTCTGTGGACAACGCTGTTACTGATTATTCGTAATCAAGGAGAATCCTTCTCTCAAAGTCCCTGTCCTAAATTTGTAGTCCCAATTCAGCACCGGATTGTCCAGAGAGACAGCTTCTGTAAATTGCTATGGCTATAACTTCAGGCGTTTTTAGTGATGTAACTGGGACAGTGGGCATGCTTGTCATCATTGAAATATATCATTAGATTGTGATATTTATTGCAACTTCAATAATATTACTTCCTTCAATTTGAAACACAGCTCTGCTCGCTCACCGGAGCAGCACCAGTTTCCAAATGTGCTCCTTTTGGCCATCTGTGGCACAGTAGCCTTGAATGTTGATTGGCTATTATTCATGACATGTTAGAGAGGGCTGTGGCTGAGATATTGAGCAAGGCTACAGAGTGGTACCGACAGCCAGGGAGAGGTGGTTGCATCAGAGCTAAAGCAGCACATTTTTAAATTAATTTATTGGCAATTAGATTTGAATAAAGAAAAAACAATTCCAATAATTATAAAACTGCTGAATATCAGAGCTGATAATGGGTTGACCCCTCATGCAGAACACAAACCTCAGGAGATCTGCTGCTACTCTCATTTGCAGTCACAAACTGGATGATTTCAAACTCTAAGGCCCCTTTTACACTGGACAAACAACCTGCTACAATCCCCTAACATCTGGGTTTTATCTTCAGAGGGAAAGGGTGCAATTGGGATTCAGTCAAGGGCCAAATGACTCAGAAGTAGTCATGGGTATTGATCAAGGTCTACCTAGCTCTGACTGGCACTGATGTAAACATTACCCTGGGATGGACATGCTAATTTTCAGCACTTTTCAGGACTTTCCCCAACAACATGTGCTGCTTGACTTGACTCAGTTTGACCAGAAAGCAGAGTCTGCACCCCCTTGAAGCTGATGACCAGTTGTCTTTACTCGAGCATCTAAACAGTGGATAAACATTGTATTTTCCATAAATGAAAGTCCTCTTTGATTTTGTTATCTAAAAAACTTTTATTGTGAAGAAGCAAAATCAGGAAATGTTGCATTTTCATCAACAGTAACTCAGCTCCTGTCAGCTGAAGGAAAGCATGAAACAGTAAGATAAAGCAGATACCCGATAACTGGCTCTCCTGCACACACGAGTTGAGTACTTTGTTTCAGGTTTGGGGATGATTATGGTCTACCTTAGTATTTTGTATACTTTTAAAGTCTATTTCTTGAAATTTCAGAATTTTACTTACGTGCCCAGGAACTACAAGTGGAACATAGCAGTTTGCTAAAACACCAGTGCATCACTTTGTCTCAGGAGAATAACAAATGGCTTTTGCAGGTGAAAAGCCATGATAAAGGCCATTTAAAAGATGCTCTATTTCACAAGGCTTGAACAAGTTTGTTATTTAAGCTTTTATGTATGTTAGTAACGTTCCCTTAGGCAGCTACTTTTCCACTCCTTTTAACAAACAAAAGGATAGTAAGCTGACTGTGTGCTCACCATCTCAGGAAGTAAGTCCCAGTTGTAGCTGTAAATCTCTGGAGGGAGGTTGTACACACGGAGCACATTGTCTGCACTGTTGGTCAGGATACAGGAACCGTCAGGAGCCCTAGTTTAGAAAAGGAGAGAGGATGAAAAAAAAGATGATGTGTTAACAACTGTGAAGTGAGAACATGTACACAGGTTGGTTCAATAAGTAAATAGACAGTTTGGACTCAAGGTCCCATTTAAAGCATTTTTGATCATAAATGTCTTAAGAGTACTGGGTTGAGATGTTAATTTATCTTGACCATAACATTCAAAGTGTTAGTAGTAGCCTCACTTTTACCAAATGTAATGTCTGCACAAGTGTTCCCACTATGGCCTGAGAATGACAAACACAGTGGAAGTAATTTTCCTAATTTCATTTGCACTGAAAGACTCATTTTCTCAGTAATCTAGGACGTCAACATCTGTCCTCAATATCTGCCTCTGGGTACAAAATGTACAAATGTAATGGTCTTATTTATTTATTTAATCATACTGATGACTCAAATTCGATAATGATGTTAACCTTTTATACTTAGCACCTTCAAAGCCTCATCCCCATGGTGTATTATGTGTCACATTAATTTTTTAGAAGCGATTACCATTTGCAGCCTTTGAGGTAATTCTCTGGAAGGCTGGAGTATTCAGTCCAGGAACCAGTCAGCATCTGGGGGTTCTGGGTAAAATCTAGGCCAAGGCTGAAAGCAAGATAGAGAGAAGGGCAAGTCTGCAGTTAATGGGTTTAAAAGACCAGAATGAAAGCATTACACAACAAACCAAATCAATGTCGAGAGCATAAAGTTGCCAGAATAAACACAGCCACACCTTGACTTGTGACTTATAGTTCTACTTATGATTTATTTAATTAAGTTAAACCTGCAGTGCAGAATTTTTGTCTCCCCCCTCTGGGAGTGAGAGTAACTACACTGTCGACATAATTACACAATAGGCTTAATTGACATTGTGAGACCTCATTTGGCAAGGGCTTGAATGAAACAGACAAGTTAAAGTCCCACATAATTTTCTAGCCCAGGACAAAACTGCTGCTGTATCAACTTGCACAAATCCCAACAGGAAAATCTCAAGTAAATTTGACTATATCACTGGCAAGGACTGAGCTGCTCCATTTAGACACAGTATTACTATACAGTGGAGAGGATTGTTAATTACACTTCACACCTCCACAGGTTAATTCCATTATTTTCCATCCTGTGTCACCTTCTCCAAATTTTGCCATTGTTGATGACTGATGGTGTTAAATATCTAATCAGCTAATGCTGTTGTGCTTTTTGCTGCCGCACTTCAAAATGAGTGCCATTTTAAAATGCACAGAGGAAAGTAGTGCAACATCCAACACTCAGGCAATTACACATGCTGAAATAGCTGCAACTGCACAATTACCATCAATACTGGGATAACAAGTTGCTCACACGCTTCCTCAAATTCCTGCTTGGTTTTGGTTGAAGAGACAGAAATCTGTGTCTAGTAGCTTCACATTGACAGTGTTCTTGACAAGTTTTACTTGTTTCAAGGCCCAAAACAGCACCATTTTCTCATTATTGTACGTAAGGTTGTTTGCCTCGATGTGAGTAAAACTAATCATTTTACGTTTTTTAAAACTTGATTTGTCATCACAGCATAGCCTGCTTAGTTGTCGCTGTAGGCTTGCCTTGGTAGTAGTTGTTTCCAGTGTCACATTGTGTTCAGGCTTACATGATTACATTGCTTTTCCACCACCCCAGCCATCTAAGCATGTTATCAGTACTTAGTCTGATGATGGAGTTTGCCCTTTCAAACTCCAAGTGTCTGCTCCGTACAGCAGCAGCACAGTCACAGCACTGAGTAACAGTAGTCAGTCTTCAAATGCAACATTGCAGGCTAATCAGAACCCGACATGAGTTTTCGTGACAACAGGATGTGGGTACACAGACTGAAATCTGCTGGAAGGGTAATTAAACGGATGCCCAGCATCACAATAGTTGTGTAGTGTGCACAGTGGCTTCTTAAGCCACAAGGCAAGGGGTTGGGGGTTTGAAGCTTTTTTCTCATATTTTATGTTGTTTTACTCTTTATTTTGAAGGTTATCTGGTTTATTCTAATGTGGCCATTGCCACATGCTGGGGTAATCTTGGAACAATGCTGTAATATTGAGGGACAGTCAAGAGAAACTGAATGTTAAGTCTCATTTGAAGTCAACTAAATAAGTGCTTCTCAATCCTGGTCCTCAGGGACCCCTGCCCTGCAGGTTTTAGATGTTTCCCTGCTCCAACACACCTGATCCAAATGATCAGGTCGTTATCAGGCTTCTGCAGAGGCTTGATGACGAGCTGACCAATTGACCAATAGACTGGTTGAAGAGTCAATAGAATCTCAGTCGACCAAGATTTTCTTTGAAAAATTACAGCCCTAGGATGCAGATATAAAAGGGAGTACTGTATTCTGCTGTTCAACACATTACAATACAGGTGTTAGCTGGTGTTAATTTGTCAAAACTAACTTCACTAAGCCTTAATAATAATGAACCATTCTTCGAAGCATTTGTTTTGTCACTCATATCTTTCTTGTAAACTGTCAGGTGTAATCAGTGACAGCAGTGTTGACACATGTTAATTAACTGGTGGGAAAATCTCCTCTCTGTGGTGTTCCTGTGTCACTGTATTTTACAGTAATATTTAGCTTCGGTCATCTGAGTGTGTGCACTCAAAAGCAGTGGTGCTCCTGGTAACTAGAGCTATATTAAGGATGAAGTGATTAAAATAGTAAAAATGGCAGCTAATAATAACAGGAATAATCCTTTAACATGATTCACAAACAGGTGGAAATAATGAGCCACAAGTGTTTGTAGAGGAGAACACACTCAGCCAATCAAAGCTTATGATCTAGAAATACTGGCATTTTGCAGTGTTTTATTGAACTTTACTTTTATCAAGATTATATAGTCCCCTTGCAGTCACACTAACATCTTTATCTGCTGTGCATGTACAAAATATTCTCTCTCCATTTCAAAAATATGTGTTTAACACTTCTTCATAATCATTACATGACATCCTCAACCCCCTCATGTAATCCTGCTTGAAATAGCTCACTTGATGGCGTGTCTTCTGTATCTTTACCCCTAGGTATGTGGATACAGAGGACAAAAATAAACATGACTTCTTCCCCCACTTACTGCTGTCCTTCACTGGGGCTATCTGCAGATCCATTACTGTTGTGCTCCTCCTCTGATTTCGTCTCTCCTTCTTCCAAGGGGGCATCATGCCCTCCGTCTCCATTCTGATGGCATTCTTCTTCACCTCCCCCACTGACAGGCCTTTCCTCCACCTCTCGACCTTTCTCGTCATGCTGTAGCGGTTCTCCTGTTCCTAGCATCAATGAAAACATTTGTGAGGGTAACTCATTAATCCTGAATCATAATCATAATCTCTGACAGAAATACAAAATCTTAACTCGAATTGAACAGCCATTCATTTGATACACAAAGGCACAGATACTTTACTTTGTGCTGATGAAGCTACATCTTCCTGCAGCAAGCCCGCCTGTGCTGGTGTTTCTCCATGTATCTCAGCAGGTTTTGCAGCCAGCTCCACTTCCTGTTCCTCCTCGCTCATTCTGGGCCGCTTGGCAGATGGAGGTGCACCTTCCTCTGTCTTCTCCCCTACCTTCAAGTTGTCACCTTCAGGTAAAGGTGGAGCCTGTTGAGGGGGTTCATTATCTGCTTCTGCGTCCTGCCCTGCACCTGCTCCACCTCCACTTTCACCACCTCCAGCTGAGTCAGACATCTCACTCTGTGTTTATCAATTCCTCCTTTCAAGTCCTTTACCTGGCGTCCAAGTGCCTTGTGTCCCGTAACTGGCTGTCAGACGTGAGTGAGGTAAGTGCTACTGGGATAGTGCTTCTTCCTGCAGTGTGGGTGTTTGAGTCTGCTGGGATTCGAGGACATCACAGCACCCACTAGCCTAGAAAAGAGTGAGAGGGCAGGGGGACAGGGCAGGTAAGACCAACTATACAAGACAATGGAAAACACATATATTAATAAGGGTCAGGTGACCCACAGTGAGACACAGTCTCCATTTTTGGTTCAGTCTCCTGTTGGCCAGAGACTTAAGCTGGAATATTTTTTGTTGATCTATGTGATAGCTAGCAAATTAGCTATGGCCGCTTGGTTAAGCTCAATACTGCCAAAATGATTGTGAACTCTCATGTGAACGAACAGTTGACACTAACACACAAAATAAAATATATTCATTTATATCACTGGTGTATGCAAAGTAAAGTAGAAACCAATCCCCTGTCTAAAATACAGCCCTCATTCCCCATCATGGTTGCCGGACTAGTGTGTTAAGCTTGCCATTTTATGTTAAAAAACAAAATACCAATCCTTTTTGTTTGTGTTTGTTCAGAACATGGTAGTTTACGTTGGTACATTGTCATTTTTGTGTTGGTTTTAACCATTACTGAGGTGGCTGCTACATTTCTTACGGCCAGCTATATTTTGAATATTTTAGAGTGCTTGTTAAAAATGTTTGCCACAATTTATTTTATTCTCCACAATCATCTTGCGACCCCCTTGGGGATCCTGACCCCCAGGTTTACAACCAATGATTCAGAGGAATAACTGATGTCAAGCTGCATGTAAACGCCCCACAGACACCTGTAGTTAGTCGTGATGTGCCCGCTACTACAAACTAGCTTTATGTCAAAACAATACAAAATATGCAAACATTTAAATGAAGTCCCGTGCCATTTGGTGTAGCAGCCTTTCGGTGTGCCACCATGCACAACAGCAGCACCCTGACTCTGTCTGACTTGAATGGAACAGAACCTTAATTAGTGTCATTAGAACCACCTGTGTTTACATTACTATTTCGTGTAAAAATGGCTGCTGTAAAAAAGGTCTATAACTGACACCAAGCTCCGTGTGAACGCCCCACAGACACCTGTGGCTAGTCGTGACGTGCCAACCACTTCAAACTAGCATCCAACTAGCATTAATGTTCATTTCATTTACGAGGCTCAAATTACATTACAAACCTTCACACGTTTTACTCCATGAATGTCCTGCTGTCGTTTTATAATCTGAATGATGCTGGTAAATGAGACTAAATGCTTAAATTTCCTTTAACCGTCGGTCCACATCAGAAACAGCAGTCACCCCACTTTAGCTAATGTTAGCATTAGCCTATGCTAACAGTCTGCTGCTGCTACCTACCTGTGTTGTGGCTTGCCTGGCCTTTGGTTCTGCTTCTCGTCTTTACTCCTCGACGGTGTCAGAGCTTCACCGGCAGCCGGAGAGTACGAACGCCACACAAAGCTATTCGGCGTCCTTCTTCTTCGGGACTTAGTTGCTATTCATCAGTTCATTACGAGAAGTTGTAAACACTGAGGGCGGCCATGTGTTTCCAACTATCGCGAGAGTTCCGCTCATCGAGGTCTCATTTTAATACATGGAAGCCGAGACCGGTTTAAATCATGTACAGTGGTAGAAAGGTTATTCCGATCCTTTACCTAAATACTAATACTATACTGTGAGAATTCTCCACTAGCAAAAGTCAGGCATCAAAACCCTACTTACATTAAAGTATTAACAGCAATATTTACTTAAAGTACCTGTAGTGCAATAAAATGGCCCCTGACAGTGTTGTGATATTATATTTTTGGATTAATATTACTGCTGCATTAATGTAAATGTTGCATCTTACAACTGTATATGTTTAAGTTTGTGCTAATTTTAACTATTTTATATACTGTTGAGTAGTTTAATGCAGTGGTTCTCATTGAGGACCCCCACAATAGATGCACATTTGACCACAGACCCCCAATTTGAGAGGATTTAGTCTTAAGGAATCTCCTCTGGAAGATGAAGTCTTTAAATCAATGATCAAACTAACATCACTGTAAATTAAACTCAATCAAACTGGCCAACCCTATTTCTTCCTGTGTTCTAACTTCCAAAAATGTGATAAAAGTTAAAAATGGCATAATCCTCATTCTGCTGGAGACCCCCTACAACCCACTCAAGGACCCCTGTTGATCCCCAAACCCCAGTTTGAAAACGACTGGTTTGATGTACAGTAATGCATCAGCTTCACGGTCATATGTTTGTCGTGACTTGTGACAAGTGTAACTTTTGAGTTCAAAAGGAAAACAGCCATCTCCAGCTTTGTGACAATGCCTTTTCCAGTTTATCCATGAGAGTTTATATAGTTTATTTAGATAAAGAAGTGGGATCATTTTCTTAGCCTGTAAAGGAACACAAAAAAAAGCATATTAAAAATCAACACATTTGGACATACATGGCTTTCACTGGACAGGAAATGTAAAATGGTAATCTGAGAAGTAACCAAGGCTGTCAGACTAATGTAGTGGAGTAAAAAGTGAGATATCTGCCTCTGAAATGTTGTTTATCAGAAGTATAAAGGTGCATGAAATGGAAAAACTGAAGTACAAGAACCTCATGTTTATACAAAAGCACAGTACTTAGGTGTACTTAGTTACATTCCATGACTGATCGTGTATGATTTTCATTCAAATGAATAATAAATACAGAGTCATTCACTGCTAAATGCTATTTATTTAGTATTTATTTTGTTCTTCAAACAAACAAAAGCCAAACTATTTACACATCTTTCAGTTGTTCTTTTTTCCAAAACAGTTTCATTACATGTATGCTGTTATTTTAACAACATTCAAAGACTCATGAAGCAAAAGAGCTGAGCTGACTGGGATGTGCCTTTTTTTAAAATATCTTTTAGGCCATTATTGTTGGAAGTACAGTTGCTAGAACTAAAATAAACCAGACGATCAACTTCATACCGCCAAGCAGACAGGCCGTGACAGGATCTTTCCAATGGCTGCAACCAGCCAAACACCCAGGGCTTTCTGGCAACACCACTTTGAAGTTTATCTAATCATAAAAGCATGTGTAGTGCAGTAAAATAAACTGCAAACAACTTCGGTTTCATCTTTAAGACAGACTGACTGACCAACAACTAATACCACACACACTATCAGTGGTTAAAAAGGTCAAACATAGGTATTTTTTAAAGTCATTCACAAATAAGACACTTGATAGTATACTCATATGGTTAAAGTTAATTTCTTTGTTTTGGCAACTGATTACAACAATATTAAACTTAGTAACCATTTAGTATCGATTCAATATCAATTCAAAAGTTAGGACATAGTGGAGCCTACTGTGGCTGCTTCAGTTTACACAGTTAGCTATAGCAGGTAATGATCCACCAAAGCCTCAGCCAAACATAATCTACACACACATAACAAGTCTAAGCTGATGGTATTCAATGATCATCAGTTGCCATTTGGATTAAAAACTGCATACTGTTTAGTATCAAGGACACAAAAAAACAACTGGTTGACTAAAATCACTAATCTCTCAAATCCAATTAGATATACAGACATGGAACGAGACACTTCCCAAATCTTCGGCACACAGAACTTCCTGTCAGATAACTGACTGGTTGATTCTTTTAGTCTATTCAGTGCCATCAGAGATGGTCAGCAGTACTACAAGGTGCACATACAAAGCAGAGGCAATCTGGGCCAAGTTACCTCAAGGTTTAGTGTCCAAACCTATAAACATTACAAATCATGCAGGTTTGCTCTTGCTCTTACAATCATGCTTCTGATACAAGCCTGATTTGACATAAAAAGCTCCTAGTACCTTACAAAATATTCACCCGGAGTGTAAAAAAATTGCACCAAAAAGCCCCACATTGATCTAAATACAATGCCACTCTGGTTCAGTTTTGCCAAGAGCTGTACATCCAACAATAGTCGTGGCACAGCAACAAGTCTGCTTTAGTTTAATTTACTCATTTGTATCCCACCCAGTCAGCTCAGCTCCGGACAGTACAGACTTCAGCCCTTTATTAAGCCTGCACCTTCAGCGATAATCTAAACAGGAAATCTGAACAAATCCACTCTTCATTTTAAGGAAACCAAAAGGGCAACAAAAGCCAACCACCAGCAAAATCAGATTAATCGAAGACCGCTTGCTGCTCTATTCTGTAGCTAAATAGTAACTTTCATGGTGGTACATGTATCGTGTTAATACAGAGCAGACAATTCTGTTAGCTAACAGAAAAATTTTGTCTTGTAGAAATCTCCTTTCTTTAACTTCAGTCAACAAGGTGATTTCCAACTTAAATTCATCATTTCGAGAACATCTTCAGTTAGCCATTCAGGACTGAACTATACAATTTAAGGCATGTTGAACAGAGAAATAAAGCAAAACCCACTATGAGAGAAAAATCAAAACACAAACTTTTACATTATTTACAGAGCTCAGCGTTTATACTGATGAGCGTTGATGCTTGTGTGTGTCTGTATGTGTGTGATTTGATATTCATGTAGCCCTGGTGTGTGCAGACGTGGTTCCAGAGGAGAGTCAATGTAACTGAGTGTACGCTGCTTTTGCTGTAGGGTGTTTATGTAGTGTGTCTGCACCTCCTTTGGACTCTAGAATCTATGTGTCATGTAGCTACGTGTTTGTGTTTTGTCATGTTTAAAGTCTTTTTTTTGTACAATTCTTTCAGTTCATCCAGTTCCACAGCTGCAGGGATTCCCGGTGGCTTAGATGCAATCCAACCACGTCCGCCGAAACCCAACCCAGCTCTCAGTCTCTGACGTCTGGGCAGGAGGGCAGGTCTTCCGTCCCGCTGGTTAGAAGACCTCCACGCAGCCACCTGAGAGTTTCAGGCCGAGGTGGGCGATGACATCTGGGCAATACGTGCCTCTTTATCCTCTTCCTTGCCGGAGAGCGCCTGATCAAATCCCAAACCTAACACTTCCAACACAGATGGGATCCACGGTCGATAAAACCTGTAACTTCATCTGGTAACTGTCCAACTGATAATGCCAATGGCCTGCCCAGTCCGAGGTCAAGACAGAAAAGTTTCTTAGGGTTTAAGTTCAAAAAGGACATGTTTAGGGTTAACTGGTTCATGGGTTGGCTGTAGATTAGATCCTCCTTGCAGAGGGCAGCAAATAAAGCACAGCCAGACTCCTGTGAGAAGACAGAAAGAAAGAACACAAGACCATCATCGCTGACCGTCCCAAAAACCCCTTTAAGATACAGTCCCACAACTTTCAAGGCTCACTTTTGCCCCCTTCAGGCACAAACAGACAAATAGATATGTCTGCCTCAAACGATGAAACCATCACTGTCCACATACTTCCACGTCTCCTTTTTGCTGGCAATACACCCAGTGAAGTAGGGGTTCCCAAACATTTCCCCCAAATAGCATGAATTTATGGCTGGGGCCCACATTTTGCAAGATGTCTTTTTTTTTCTGCTTCTGCTAGGTGGTTTTGTTTCAAGTGGCACTGAAGTTTAGATTTGAGAGGGTCTTGATGCAGAGAAGATGTTTGGGACACTTATAGCCATTAGCATTAGCATTTTGCAAAGACTACAAACATGGCAACGGCATGTGGGGGTGGTGGGTGGTGTTTGCTCCCAGTGGGCTTCAAATTCACTCTCACAGGCTTCAACAAAGTCAGATCTCACTGAATTTGCACTTACTATATTAGATGAAATTAATGAAAACAAACAATTTTAACTAATTATTTCTACAAGTAGCTATTTCTTTGATGAGAGGAGACGCCACATTAGTCCACATTAGGTTACTGGTTCTATGTTACTTTCCTTTTCCAGTTGATGCAGTGATCAACACATTTTTTCCCCAAAAAAACACATCTAAAAATAAGACTTAAGTTAACATAACTTTATGAAAGTAACTAAGTTCATAATCAAATTATTTTTAAATCATATTTAAGACATTTCAAGACCTAAAATTCAGATTTTTAGATTTTAGACTTTTTAAGGACCTGTGGAAATCCTGTGTACATCCTGTCAAAGATGCAAATGCCGAGGCACTGCTGCAGACTTTGGTGGTCTGTGTGGTCATTAAATACACTGTGATACACAGACAAGAGAATTCTTATCACTAATTGATGACGATCGCAATTCTCGATACATTTGGATTTTAAAACTTTGTTGTGTCTCTAAAATTTAGTATAAATGAGTCCTTAACCAGGAGTAAATGGATCAAATGTAGTCATCAGTATACAACACCAAGACAAAATTATGCAAGAATATCTTACCAATGCCGAGGGTTTTTCCTCCTGCAGTCACTCTATAGCTCTCAAGGCAGTCATCAGGTGGGGAGATGAAGTGGAAGCATCCTTGACAACAGCTCTTCAAGCCAATGTCTGCCTCTTCTACTGTGCATGTTGATCAAACACTCTTGGTGGGGCTCTTAGTAGCGACTGCAACATCCGTCTTGATGAGCAACTATCAGTCAGTCTTGGAGCCACATGTCCAACACCTCAGTCCATGTCCACGTGGGTTTCCCTTCCATCCCCGATTATTTCAGGGTTACTGGCAAACTAAGGGAAACTCACAGCGAGTCTATCTCAAACTATACTCAAAAAAGATTGGTTTTCTTGAAGAACATTCACTCCATATAATCAATGTCTCATGAATTTTCCTTCATCCATTTGCAAATTTTCTTTCTACTCTGAAAGGTAATACAAAAATATGGTTATATACAGGAGGTGGGAGAAGACGTGCTTCTCGAGTCTCTTATTTCAGTTTGGGAATATCTTTTTCAGTGACTTTGTCAAAGTCGTAGCAATCCTCCTGTTGTAATTGTGCTCCCATCCCCAAAATGGTACCTCACAGCTTGAATGAACAAAAGTGCATAGGTGAGTTGGTGAGGGCAGGGTGTTGAGTGCTCATGAGGGTTGAGGTGAAGACAAGTGCACTAACCAGGTGTACTCATATCGCCCTCTCAGTTCCCTCTAGGGTTACACAGCCCTGCACTCCGTTCTCCACAAAACAGAGCCCATCCTTGATTTTCACGCCTCCGCTCAAAGTGTGATCAAGTCTCAGGATCCACGACCACGCACAACGGTCCAGTTAGAGGATCTTGTCCATGCTGTTGTGATGCCTGCGACTCTTCCTCAAACCAACACCACTCAATGTCCATATGGCAGAAGCGCACTTGCAAACCCCACCCGTCTTATGTGGGAACAAAAAACAAAAATAAAAATAAAAATAAAAACAAAAAACTGCACCCACAGATATCCATGTGGTTTGTAAACAACCAAAGCTCCAGTATGGAATAGAAAGAGTCCTTTCTTTTAATTCTTAGTCTCTATTTGTACGACCAGGATTGTAGAGGCAGTGTGTTCAACTGTATCCATCCCGAGTTTTTTTTTTTCTTCTCCACTGTGTAAATAAAAAAAAGTCCTCGCTAAACTCTTTGAAGCTTTTTTGTATTTTGTTTCCATTTTTGAAATCTTCTGAGGAAAAAAAAAAAAATCTGGTATCAGCACGGGTTTCTTGTCATTTTTTTGGAATACATTCAATATTTTCTTAAGAAAGAAATAATACACACACTTCACATGGCGATAATGAAACAAAAATGAAAAACAAATTAAGGAAAAAAAAAAAAATTAAAACACACAACAAAAATAGCAGCCCCAAGTGCTCATTATCTTAGTCCAAATACTTTTTAAACTTTGTATATAATGTATATATTCATATATATTTTTCATTAAAAAAAGAAAACTCGTCATTATCAAATTGCAACAACGAATAAGTAACACAATATGCTAACATTTCATGCACCGTTCTGTGCACTTGCACATTAAGATGCTGTATTTTTTTTTTTTCAGAGTCAGAAACTCGACACCTTTCATTCACAAGTTCGAGAGCTGACAAAAGGCAACGTGATCACACCCCAGGAAAACAGACTGGACTAACCTTCCGATGGATCACCCCTAGACTGAACTAGAAATATTTACGATATAAACTTACATACTTTACATACACTGTGCTGAGCACTGACACACGTCACACTCGCTCTCAAAAAAGAGTTAATGTCTCAATGGCCACGCACCCTATCCAAGTTCTTAGGCACAAATGTGCATTCATACACATACAAAAAAGCACATGTATTCAAAATGAGTACCTGTAGTCTTAACTCATTTCTATGAACAGTAAATGAACATGCACACAGAAAACACACACACACACGCGCTCTCACACACACACAGTCTCATTCTGATGCACTCACAGTAATGTCCCTCATGATTCGCCCTGTCTGCTAGTCCTCACAGGACTAGAGACAGCTCCCCATGCGGAGAAGCTAAGGGAAATAAACTAGTGGTGGTCATCATGTGATGAGCGCAAAGCTAACATTTACAAATGTATGCATTTCTATTTCGTCTATCTGGGGATGAAGAGCTGGTGAGAGAAAGGATGTGTTGTGCAATTGCCCTCTCTCTCTCTCTCATTCATTCATTCGCTCACTCACACTCTCAAAACATACAGATCAAGTCCCTGTTTGGAGAAGGGAAACACACGCTCTCTAAACATGAGAATACAAAATTACCATTTGAACAAAAAAGACAAAAATGGCCTCTTATGTTTCATACGTCTTGGTAAGCAACAAAAGAAAGAAAAAAAAAAACATTGTGCAGACTGGTATATTACTGACACAAACCAACCATCACACACTCATCAGTCACTCTCACAGCCGTTCAGACACATTCACAAAAATATTCACTTCTAGAACTAACCCCATTTGTTTGATTTTTTTTGTTGTTTTTGTCATTTCTTTTTTAGGCAAGTGCAAATCTTCAAGTTTTTTTATAATCCATTTTTCAATAGCTTTACTTTTTATATAAACGTAAAAAAATGCTAAACAAGAGAAATATCAACAGTGTTTGTCTTTCGAGAAAGGATTTGCTCTCTGATAAGGTTTCAACTAAAGGTCCCCCTGACTTTGAAAACCTAACAGCCCGACCATTCACCCCACCGACTGTTTCACCGCCCCCCTTCCAGTTCCGATGCACACAGATAATGTGTATGCACACTGATTCCCAACGCACACACACACACACACAAAACAAAAAAACTATTCAAATCCCATCTCAATAAAGTGCATTAGTTCAGTATAAGGTGCTTAATCTTTTGAGTGCCAGAGGATACCCATCTTCCTTTTAACCTCACCCCTCTTCACCCCCCTCTCCCCTGCTCAAGTGATCAACTGGTGCAGCAGGGAGCCCTTTTTTCCTGCCAGAGGGAAGGAAAGAGTGGGAGGCGCAGATCCAGGCGCCTCCACCCTGCACCTCCCCTCGCGCTTGCTCCCTTCCTACTCCCACCACCCCCACCTCCCCCCGGTTCCCCCAGCAGTGCACATTCGTCATCAGGTTTGTCTGATTAAAAGACAGAAGGCCTCAGGTAGCTATTGCTGCTGCGCTGCGTCACATCAGTAATCCTCCACCATCTCCATCTCATTCAGGCTCAGACACTCGGCCGCATTGTGGAATGAGTACCCTGCAGGGAGGAGGAGGGAGGGGCGATGAGGGCAGAGAGAAGACACAGAGAGAGCAGCGTAAGATCAGAGGAGGACGGGACATGAGGGAGTTAGAAGAGCCAGCTCAAGACGGTGTAGGCAGAGGACAAAGATGCAAGCCGGAAATTATTTATAAGAAGCACTCTGTTCTGGAAAGGTTAAAACCTTATTTGTAAATGTGAGGAGACACTAACTCATCACAAACCATAAATATTACATTTACGTTTGGTTATGTACTGTTGTTCAATAATTGAAGACAGAGAAAGTAGATCGTGGTCACATCTAAGCCAAGTAAGTAACGTGCAAAGGTCAAAATGAGTGTGGAGAACGGTGATAAACAAGTAGTAGTGTACATTCTGAATTTTTCAAGCTCCCAAGTACTTATTCCATGTTTCAACCAGTACAATCTTCATCACACAAACAGCTGTTAGAAAATGCAATAGGGCTGCAACTAGCGATTATTTTCATTATCAACATTTTTCATTTTATGGACAAAACAAGTAATCGATTAATTGAAAAAATGATCCGACAGATACACAGTTGTTTGGTCAGAAAATGGTGAAAAATGTTGATTGCCGTTCCCCAAAGCCCAAGATGACTTCCTCAAATGTCTTAATTTAGTTAATTTACAAATCATTGCAACTTTAAACAGTTTTTTTATCAGTCAAATCTTGGAGAGCTTATAAAATTCACTGTGAACAACCGGTTTTCCCCCCACTGTTTTCTACATAAACTGAATAATGAGGCTGCATCCATAACACAGATTTCAATATCCATTTCTGTCTATATTTCTTAGACATTTTCCATTTTCCAAATCTGGTCTCTGATGTCTGGATTTGGTACAGTTATAAGGTGCTTACGGGAGGGCAGTGTTACAGGCTGTGACCTGCAGGCATGAAAAACACTGCTTGTATGATCAATTTATTTTTAGAAATCCAGAAATTTAATATTTTAGCAAATAGAATAGTCTGGAAATTCATACTTTTCCATACTTATCCAAACCTGGAAATTACTAAAATCTAATTCCATACTGCGTAGGAACCCTGTATATGACATTTGTTACACCACCTGTTTAGATCTAATTTGAGAGGAAGCCATATCCCATCCTGGTGTGTGTTTATGCACCCAACAGCTCATGGGCACATAAATAAACTTCAGACATAAGCCCACCCTATGAGCACATCCTACTCACCACCTGGAGAGGGTGCAAACAAGTCATCAAAAAGATGGAATACTTTCTGCTGTTGCTTCAGAAATCTGTGTTTCTTCCTCTGTTGATTTTGTTTGGCTCCATTTGATTCCAGGTGGTGAATAAGTCTTCCATTTTGGCTTGTTTTGTTTTGCGTATCAACTCTTAACTTTGATGTATGAGTGTGTAGCTGGTGTATTTGTTGACAGGTTGTATTATCATAAAGCTAAACTGGGGGCAAGCTATTTAAAACTAGCCATTTCTAACTTTAGACCATCTACAGTTAGATGAAGCCAAAGGGAGGAAATATGAAATTCTGGTCAGGTCACATACCTAAGATGCTGGGGTCAGAGTGCAGCATCATGGGCTGTTTCTTCTTCATCTTTCCCCCCTGGTTGTCATAGAGACCAGCCTTGCCCATGTGGTTGGCTTGAAACATGGACTGCAGGGTGCTTGGATTCATACCTCGCATTGAGTCCTG
>JAJHUR010027509.1:3324-19932 GCA_027495735.1 Lutjanus campechanus | reverse complement strand
TACTCTTATGAACTTATTCTCCTGCTAACTTGGTATTTCTGCTGAGGAGTGTGCTGAATATTTCCAGCAACGGTGAAACGTGACGAGTGCGCACGGGGAGGAGGGAGGGACAGAGGGGGGCGGGAGCAGCATGAGACATGAAGGCATCTGATTGGTTCCTTTCCATTCGGACCGAATGGCAGGGATTGGTCAGAGTTTTTACAGGCCTGCAGCTGACACAGAGGTCTGATTCTTTTCGCTCCTTTTTTTTCGACCATTTCACCCAGTATAACAAAAAGTGTTTCTGAATAGGATTACCAACTATAGCTTTAACATGTGATTACAACTTAGATTATTTTTCAGACATCCACATATTCTACAATATTATATTTCAGATCTGAAAACACAAATTTGAAATATTTTCTCTTAGGCATTTGTGTTAGCAGATGTGCACACAATCTGGTACATTTTGGCCACTGCTAGAGAAACAGTGTTTCACTCGGGTAATTTTCTCTCTGGTTGACAGTTTCAGTTGTGTTTATTTATTTATTTTTTATTTATTTATTTAGTTAATTAGTTATCCTTCATGTAGCCAGGAAGGTCCCATTGAGATACAACATCTCCTCTTCTAGGGAGTCCTGATCAAGATGGAAGCACATGCAGTTTCACATAAAAGACAATTTCGCAATTTCAGTTTTGTTACAATACATACATACAGTACATAACAGAAATGTGAGGGAACTAGTAAAAGAAGAGAAGCATATAGACACATGACGACACGTCTGCAGTATATCACTGCAATTAGCCCATCACAGGTCTGCATATTTTCAGCTGGTGTTAAGTTTTTCTGTAAAATATTCAATATCTTTGTGCCATTTGTGTATTTAAAGAGAAAATCTTGTTTATTTAAAAATCTAGCATTGTTCAGGCTCAACTTTCCCCTGCAGGCTAGAAAAGTAGTTGTAGTAAGTTAGAACAGCAGCCTTAGATTCATGTTGGTTATGCTGGTTGCGTTGGATTGCAATAGTGACAAGAAGAAAAGAAGTACAAATAGAAACTTTTCAAACTGCCCCAGAGCAAAATCCTTTTTTCTGTTTGCTCATCCTTATGCACAACGTGTTCCATTCAATTATAGTGTCAAGAAGATTTTGTTAAATGCAGTCGTTCCATCAGAGCTTCAAGGAAGATGATAGCACAGCAAAAGACACAGGGACAAACAGACACACACAGCCAGTAAGTGCCAAGTTTGCCAACAAAATACACAACATTACCATGGTGCAGCAGTACTGTGATGTTGGCCGTTGAACTGCCATCTCTCCCCCTGAGCTGAGCAGAGGGAGTGATGGAGTGAGTGTCCTACAGTTCTTCAACATTAGTGTAACAACTATAGTACTGTGATTATGGTACCACTTGAGAAACAAAGATTTCTTTTGCAGCCAGTTAAAAGATGTGTCCAACTGCAGCTTAACAGATCACCCAAAAAAAAAAAATCGTACAGGTTAGAAAACCAGCTAACTTTTTCAGCCTGCCCTCACCACAAACACAACTGTTTAGGTTGTCTCTGCAAGCATCTTATTACAACCCGTATCAGGCGGCGAACTTTAGTGGCCACCGCCCAGACTTTCACCCAGGAGACCGCTGTTCATGTCTCATGTGATACCAAAAGACAACACTGACTTATTTTAAATTACGTAAAATAACTTAACTTGCACAACATTTTTAATTGATGTCACGTATGTAACTTAAGTTACATACAGAACATACTTAACTTATATCATGTATGTCATAAAACATATGTACTTAACATACTGGACTTATGTACATGACGTAGCTTAACTTAGAAATGAAACATTACTTATCTCACATACATAACATACTTAACTTACATCAAATACATCATTTAATTTTTATACACAACATAACTGAACTTAAGTACGTAATGTTACTTAACTTACAAACTTAACATAACTTAACTTATGTACATTCAACCTTTATTGTAACTCGGAAATACATTGAGGTAGAGACTTCATTTACAATGTAACTGAGTAAAATGATAAAAAATAATAATAATAATAAACGCACTTAGACACAGAAAAGCCAAAGAGAAACTTACATAGAAATGGCAACAAGAAGTAAAACAATAAAACCCACAATTAAAAACATAAAAGAAAATAAATAAAAGCATCAATAATGAATAAAAACAGTTACAATGTAAAACTATTAATCAGGTAAAACAGGAACATCTAGAACATATGTAACTTAACTAACAAACACAGGTAGCCTGGTAGCTCAGCTGGTAGAGCATTCGTCCCAAGCACCGAGGTTGTGAGTCCTCTGCAGCGTCCGTGGGTAGGACTTCCACCTTCAGCTGTTTGCTGCATCCCATCCCTCTACTCTCTCTTCACCTCTCCTGTCATATCTTCATTTGTCCTCTCTGAATAAAGGTGTAAAAGTTCCCCCCAAATATTTAAAAACAAAAAAACTTACAAACATAACTTAACTTACATTTGTAACATAAATGAACTTACATACCCTTGTGAGTAACGTAACTTGCGTAACTTGGTCATATGTCATTTTGGGAGCCATTTTCAAACAACCGATTCTGTCGATTAAGTATGAGGACTTTTTATTTGAGACGTGTGAAGTCACTGAAAGTGTGTAAAGAGGCCACATGAGGTGATAGATGCACTCAACAGTCTTCAGATTATTAGGCAGGCTGATACACAAACATGCACACATATATCAGTGTACACACTGAGTCACGCACAGCTGTTGAACCAACACACACACACACGCAGCCTCCTTTGAGGGCAGTGCTTGTGATCTATCTAGCATGCTGGTAATCCCAGTGATGGCGGTCACTCCAGCTCTGTAAACAGCTGAAATATGGATGATAAAAGGAGCAGATGAAACTGAATAAACGAGAAGCCCGCGGACAAAAAATCCTTGAAGATTTTCCAAACCCTGTTGGACCCCGGCCTGAACCGTATACGACTCGAAACTTCAATCGCGCCAAGTGGATGATTGACAGTTTTCATTTGACTTTGACATTTTTCATGACTGCAAAGCAACAGTTTTTCTCAGTGGCACATGTCGGTCTCTTTGGTGTGGAGGAGGGCCGAGTTGAAAGATGAAGTTCAGTTACTTTGTGTAATTTAGCCAGCAGAGTAAACCTTCTCCTCATCTTCCTGAGAAAGTACTCCTAAAATAAAACAGAAATGGGAGAGGATGAGTTAATAGCTCTCGGTGGACGGTGCAGGAGGAAGTGTTTACATTCATCAGGCTTTAGATTTCATTCTGTTTGACTTTCCTTGTGCATATCTGTCTTTTTCTTTGCTCATTATCCTCTCCTATTCTCTCTTTGTATCTCTTCTTTTCTCTCTTTCATCATCTCTGTCTGCCAATCTCCAAGTCAAATGTTACTATCTCTCTGTTATTGTAGATATGAATAGACTCTATGTCTTCTGGGGTGTTTTTATTAATTCATATTTTGTCATCCCACATGCTTTCACTGAGTCATTCATCTCCCTCACACACACACACACACACACACACACACACACACACACACACACACACACACGAGGGGAGCCTGTTGTGCAGTCTCAAACACATTACTATAATTACCTCTTAATGATTTTTAATTCCAGTACAAAAGAAACAAGACACTCTGGTGGATTTGAAACATGAAAAGACACAGTTATAGAAAAGGAAATCATCTGAGTGGAATCACATTAAATGTGTTTGTTATGTAATTTTATAGGTGGCTGCGTCTGGAGTGTAAACTGACTCCTCGCTAATAAGACAAATTAATGTAATGAGCACTCATTCAGCCAATCAGAATGCGGTGTCAGGCCGTAATTCATGTTATATGTGGGGCGTGTTACATGAGACAGACAGTTATCACTATTCAACCCCTGAGTAAACCAGTGAGGATAGTGATGTTTATCTACAATGAAAATGATCAATCAGTTGTCTGCTCTTCACTATTTGTTCATGATCATTTTAAACCAAAGATTAAAAGATGAACAGTTATTTCAAATATATGAATTGTCTAATGGAAACCAGCTCTGGTGTCGTTCTATGTAAAGCACAGTTTAACTAAATATCAAAGATTTCTGTGTGCGTATTTACATTTTTACACCTAACCTTTCTGGCTCAGCTGAAATGAACTCAGGTGTGTTTCTCTGTTTGGTTCGGTTCAAAGACAAATTTGATGAACAGCATACAGTAATTTTTATCACAGATATGTGATTTTAGCATGTTTTTAAAACTTAAACTACAATTAAGTCCATCTGTTATTCAGATTGTTAAGAAAGTGATCCTATAAGTCTGAAATAAGGGTTCAGGGGCCCTCAGGGGTCCATGACACTCTGCCATAGCATCTGTGACGATTCATTTAATTTAATTGTCATGCTATAAAAAAGTATTTAAATTTCTTACTTTATTTACATGGCACCCAACGATGGTGGAAACCAGCTCTCTCTGCATTTCTCTTGTGTAGTTCTTTCACAGTTTCACATAACTGAGTAGACGTGTAAAACTAAGATACATTCTCTATCTCATCAGGGGTCTTTGAGTAAAAATAGAGAACCTCTCTTACATGTTATAAATACAAATGGCAACATTTAATGCAAGATTATTTGGTAACCATGGTAAGACGTGTTTGTATCACCAAGAAGTGTTGGGATTTTCCCTGATGCATCTCAAAGTGAAATATGAGATAAAACAACATAAAGCAACTGCTCCATGTATTTTGTAATGCATACTTAAGTATGAGTAAAATTACAGACTTGGACAAATATACCCATAAACCCTAAAAAGAAAAAAAAAAAACTTAATTACTGTAATGTGATTAGTTGTAATTAGTTACTCCCACCCTTGAAATGTAAAAGGCAACAAAATAATTTTTTTTCCCCGAGCTCTAAACTACAGGTGTGAAAGTGACCTTTCCTGTTTTATTTCTAATTAATGATGATTTAAGAGCTACATTTTTTATTAAAATACCCATAATTTCTGACGAGTCCCTCTCGGTGGATGATGAACTTAAAAACATGGGACATTTGCCAAAGTTCTTTCTTCGCAATATAATCCTAAATGTAAGAAGTTGTTCACCGCAGCTCTATTTTTGGTGCTCTATTAAGTCCATGTGGACTCAGCACTTATGCATGACACAGTTGTAAAAGGCAGCTTTGCAACCATGCAAGGTTGGCATTACGTTGTGTATGTGTGTGCGTGTGTGTGTAGAGCTCAACTTATTTTTGTTTTCTCATCAGAAAATTATCAGCATATTGATCAATGATCAAAGGAGGTAGGTTAGTTTCAACACTGTGTGTGTCTGCGAGTGTTATATGAGCTTTTGTGTGTCCCTGTATATCCACATGTACCTGTCTGTGGCTGAGTGTATCTGCCTTTAGGTTGGTTTGTGTGTGTGTGTGTGTGTGTGAAGGAGAGTCGGTGCGTTGGTGTGTGTAGACGTCTATCTATCTGAGCAGCTATTTCAGAGAGAAAGGATTTCTGCCTCAGTAATTGCCTCGGCTATATTTTCCCCCCCGAACCTCTCTTTCCCCCTCCCCACCCCCCCCCCCCCTGTCTCTGTGTCTCTCATTTTTCTTTGGTATCTATTTTCTCTCTGAATTCTGTCCTCTCTCCTCCTGCAGACTTCCTCTCCGGCTCTCACTCATCGTTCATTTCTCTTTTATATTCCCTCCATCTCTTAGTCCTTGACATTAACCGTGATCTCACAGGAAGATCAATTAGGGAGACACACACATACTCTTTCTTTCTCTCTCTCACACACACACACACACACACACACACACACACATACTTAGTACATGTAAGAGTCATGTCTATTAAAATCCATTAAAGGCAGTTTCTATTCACTGAGCTTCTATGTCTGAAATGACTGAATGGTGTGATGTTTATTATAATACAAAGAGTGTGCCATCTGCTTTAGAGGTCCGTACTGCAAACAGGAAGCAAACCCTGGTAATGTCAGCGTGATGCTCCACTGAACTAAACACAAGCGTGATGGACAGGGATGGTTAAAGTGAGGCAGGGGGAGACAGATGTATAGACGGATGGATAGAGACAGAAATAGACAGACTCAGCGAGCCTGAAATCATATGAGTGTTTCCATTTTTGTCTGTCAGCTGTGTTTCACTCCAAAGTGGGAAATCATATCGAAATGTTCTTGTTAGCCCCCTATAGTGTGGAGCCATTAGGAAAATGACACGTAAAGTGTCACATGTTGCACAAAGGGCACATTTCTCTATGTTTGTATCAAATTGAAGTATATTGTTAAATCAACATATCAGCTTCAAATTAATGAGAAACACCTGGATGTAATATAACCTAAATAAAGTCACATCATTTTAATTTAAAATATATAATTTTTAATACACAATTCAGGCAAAAAGCAAATGTGTTTATAACAAAGTAAAGGCATTCACATATAATTGAGGTGCTATCAGAGCAAGTTTTATACCAATGATCATGAACAGTAAAGTAAGAATGTGGTTTAGTTTTCCTAAAGAGAATACATGTCACATTTATTTTTTCTTCTGTCTCTGTCCTACATCTACACCTATGCTACTATTATGAGGAATTATTAAAGCTTTTATTCTCTTTCAATTGGAAGCACTGCCAACGCCCTGTTTTGTGCTGTTCCTTTTGTTATATACTGTATGTTCTGCTAAATCCAAATCATGTTTGGAGTCTGGCCTGCATGGACAAGAAAACAATGGCGATATCGACAATAGACATCTCATCAATTGCAACAAGAAAATGATTCAACAGAATGTTCAACAGTTTCACTTAAATGAGGAGCATGCTTCAAACTATATACATAAATGAAGTGGTAAAATTCAAAGTAAGTTTGTTGAATTCAAAATAAAGTGGTCAAAATAGAGATAGGTCAATAAAAAATATCAATAATTATCAATATCAACTAAAACTATGAGTACATGGTATTATTGTGACATTAATGTATTAATTTTATGCATATTGAAATGCCACAATGGAAAAAAATCTATACGAAACTATATTTTTGCATCAACAATGGAAAATGGAACAGTGTGTTTACGGCCCACAGTTTTACTGTTCAGTCTCACTGCTACGGTATAATTAGCCTTGTTTACAGCCACAACAAGCAGCTGTTTTCAGCAAAAAAGCTCAAATCAAAATGTATGTAAGTATTTACTAAAGAGCTACATATTTACCCTAATAAAATGTAAAATAAAAATGCTTAATGTAAACTACAAATGAATAGTAATGCTGCTAGTGGTCATCTGGACATGTTAACAGGCAAATGTTCGCTAACACGTTCGCTATATCAACTCTTCTGATAATATGTCAGTGTTTTGTTTACATTGCCCCCAACTGGCCAAACAATCACTCTTGAAAGTGGATTGAGAACGATGGTGGATAATAGATTAGTCTGAAAGTTTAAGTTTAGATTAAATTCTGTAACTATTTCACAAATTGCTGTCAGATTGTTGCTCTGCAGGTTTAGTGTATGTATGTGTTTTTTTTAAATAGGTACTTTTCCCATTGCCAAAAGATGGGTCTACTTTCTGGTTTTTTTTCTGACATGCACTGGAAAACCAAAACTCTGATGTCTGTGAAGGAGAGCAGAACAAAGGATTTTTTTTTTTTAAATTCTCTGTGTGTTCAGTTCTCAGTACTTTTGGAGCCTCTAACTGAATCTCTGTGGTTTGAAGTTTAGTTTTTCTCTCGTTGTGAGTTGTGTTACGTTACTGCTGATGAAAACCAAACATTTCCTGATTTTGCTGCATCATAATAAACGCTTTTAGATAACAAAATAACTGGGAACTTTAATTATGAAGAATTCTTAGGAAATAAAATGTTTCTCCACCAGTTTCCAGGTGCTCAACTAAAGACAAGTAGTAGATGTGCACCTTCAAGTGGGTGCAACCTCCGCTGTGCTGGGCTGATTGAGTCAAACTGATTCAAGCCAAGTTGCACCTGTGTATAGAAAAGGAGCAAAAGACTCACAGATAGAGGCGACAAACTTTCATTGCCCCTGCTGAAAAGGAGTGAAAACTTGCATGTCCACTACATGTCATGTTTACATCACTGCCAGTTGGAGCTGGAGCCAATAAGTAACTAAAGTCCCAGTATACTGCAGAGTCATTTGACGTGGGCTTTTATGCTGATTAATGCCCTTCCCCATTGAAGACAAAAGCCAGATGTTTGTGGCTTTTTTGTCCAGTGTAAAAATATATTGTTTCATTAACCAGACACCCAGGTAGTTGGTTTATTTTTACACATTATTAATGGTACACATCTGTTTTCATTCTGTCATGCTGTGTAAAATTTTTACATTTTGGTTAAAAGTATCCACAAATCTTTGGTTGGAAAGCACATCCCTTGATCCTCCCACTATGGTTTCCTGTTGACTCACAGTCTAATGAATATAATGTTGATGTAGACTAATGAGCTCATGTGCTCATGTCTAGAAAACATTCAGATGGATGTTTTGTTGTTGAGCTCAAGCAGGTTTGACTCTGTACCACACACACACAAATGACCCAGCCAGAATCCCTTTTATTGTTTTGTTGTTTTAACGGTCAGTGATTTCAGGCTGAAGATGAAGTCATCTCCTCATCATGGGTACTAAATTGTTCCTCTGGTCATGTTGGTGCTATTAGTTATAATGGTGTGTGACAGAGGTTATGGTGCTGTAATATGTTAGACACGAGCTCTGCAGTGAACTCTCTCAGTCTTCCTCCAGCTGTTCCTCAGCCTCTTCCTCCTTCTTTTAATGGGCCTGTTTGTTGGATTAATCTGAGCCGGGGTCTTATTTTGTTTTCAATTTCCTTTTTGGAAGCGATAATTTGGCAATGGACGTTTATTCATGTGTCTCGTAGGTTTAAGCTAACAAATCATACGTTTCCGGCAGAGGCAGAAACGGTTTGTTTGGAATAAACAGAAGAACAACTCTGTAGTTTGCATTAGCAGCAAATATGCACTTTGGCTGAACCGACAAAACAAAGAGTTCCAGCTACAGAAACCTCAGTTTTTGACCTGTGTTTGTTATTTGGCGGCCCAGTTTTCATTGTTTGACACTGATATTTTAGTTTGGTTTCACCTTTTCATGCAGGGATGTTTGATTTGTTATTTGTCCATTGAGAGGCTGGACCTTAGCTTGAAACAACTGTTTGATGAGTATTTTAGATGTGCATTGTCTTCTTTTCTGTGTAGGCTAATTTTAATGTTTTACAAGGTTATTTTACAAAATAAATAATAAAATAAATAAAAGTATTTTTCATGATGGAGTGTGGAGGGTGAATTTAGGAGTCTTACAGCCTCAGGAAAGAGGAACAATGGAGGTATGATTTCTCCTGAGGACTTAAAGAGTACAGAAGCTTTACATTATATTTTTATGGTGCCACTCTGTTGCTTTCTAATTGGTCAGAAATCCAAATTTTAAACGCACGAATGTAAGAAACTGTAAGATACTGTAATGTTAGTAATTAAAGTACATATGAAAAATGGTACATCAATGTGAGCATGTGTGAGCATATGTGCGTGCCACCTTCATGTCACCCCTGCATAAGTCAGTGCCCCACTTGGGCCACCCCAGTCAAAGAAAAGTCTGTAAATGCCCCTGCTTTCATCAGTATTAAATAGCGTTTTTAGAGTCACACACTTCTCTGAATTGACAGTCCAGGCATCTGGTGAAATGTCACTATTGTCCTCAGTCCAGATCCCGTTCAATAGCAAAGACTTTATTGACAGGGGCACGTGTTAACACAGATTAGCAGCGTGCAGCCACTGATCTGGTAAATTCACTGAGAGTAGTAGCATATGTTAAAGCTCAAACAGCCTGTTTCTTTCTCCTTAAATAAAACTCCAGTCAGTCCCATGAACTGTGGAGCTGAAATGGCCCTGTGGTTAACACCCCTACGGCCAAACCACAGGCATTTTATGGCCTTTTTAAATTTGAAAACTGAAACATGTCAGCTTTTTAAATGTCCCTTCATTGCTTTTCTCTGCTAACATGCACAAGTCAGTATTTATAAATCATATAAAGGGTAAATATAACCCTTACTATATTATTGCATCCTCAAAATGTTTTGACTTTCAAAGTCATAATATGGCATAAGCAGTAATTAGACTATTTAAATGAATGTTTCACCAGTGCATAAACCCCTCCACCATAAATAATAGCTTTACAATCATAACTAGGCACTGTAGTAAAAGCAATTTTGGGAATTAAAAGTATTTGGAAGATGTTTTTTCTAAACTTTTTCTAAACCAAAATACAAGCAGAATTTTAAGGAATGTTTTAAACGGTGTGTTTATCTGCTCTAACATAAGATGCCATTGATAGAATAGCCAGTAGCCGAATGTTACTTGCAAGGCCAAAGAACACATTATTAACTAAGTAGGTTACATTAGTTTGTAGGGTTACATGTTATATTAAAATAAAGTCACAATAGCACATGAACTGTGTTGTTGCATTTAAGCTAACATTAGTGGCCACACCCTGCGTTTTACTATCCAGCAACCCCAGCAATATTACCTGACATAACATTATGTTCACCACAGTTGGAGCTTACGTTTTTCTCTATCATACTAATATAAAATACTGGACTGCAGCAACAACGTTTTATTTAATGAAAAAAAAGGACATGCAGTACGAGTCTCTCATCCATGAGTAGCTTCCTCACACTTCCTCCTGCGGGGTGGTACAGTATGGCTGGCAGCACAATCTAGGTGATAAATAGCACTACACTCTTCAGCTAGCAAAATCAAAGTTAGCCATCTGCTTCTGTCTGAAAGACCTGTTGTTTGTTTAAAAAATATTAAGAAATTATTAAGAATTAGGACTTAGGTATCACTGTAAACTTTATGGATGTAAGAAAATATTGATACACTTAAGTATTGCGATCATGTTTTTTTGATACTGGATTGTTTCTAAAAAAAAAACCTCAATCGTGATATTGTGATACATGCAAATATTTTTAGCAGTGGTTCATTTTGTGTTTAAACCTCCAACTGCTAGAAAGCAGTGTCGTTATCAATCTTCACTGTTCTGATTGCATAAAAAACTTTTTTTTCACTCAGATTTTATCCATATGGTGTTTTACAAAAGGAAAACTGTTTTTCTCTTATCATTACAAATGACAAGGAAAGACAATATTACCCTCTCACACCACCCAAGGTCTGTTATTTCTGTATAGCAGACCGTTGCTATGTAGAACAGACCGTTGCTATGTAGAACATGGACACAGTTCTGATCATAGATTCTGGAGGAACAATACAATCACTAAGATCATTTTAAAATTAATATTTTGTGTCACATAAATGTGTGCCAAACATGTATTTATTTATTTTTATGGTAATCATGTAATAAGTGGGATAATGTACAGTGAGCAGGTCATTACTGTGAAATAAACCCCTTCAGGATGAGTCAAGACTCTGCATCAACCTGTGGGATTTATTTCACATTATTTTGTGGCTTTGTTAAATACTTGATTCTAATGTAGAATTCTAATGTCTGTTATTTCTTTATAACAGACCGTTGCTATGAAGAACAGGCTGTTGCTATGGACATCTGATCATAGACTCTGGAGGAGCAATAAAATCATTTTTAAATCAACAAAGTCCTTTCTAAAATCAATATTTTGTGTCAGTTTATCAATTTGTTTTGGTAAGTAACCATGTAATAAGCAGGATAATGTGCAGTGAGCACTTCGAGGTGATTCAAGACCCACCCTGCATCACTCCATTTCACAATAATGACCTGTTCACTGCACATTATCATAAGCATACAGCTTACAAAAAAGCTTACAGTATTGCAGTGTAATTGTAACCCCTGTATCTTGATATGTATCGTATCGCCAGATTCTTGCCAGTACACAGCCTGAGTAAACTGAATATGTGCAGTGCGAGGATGTTAAATCTGACAGGTGGGGGGTGGGGTGTAGTAAATTGTCAGTTATGACTGGTGGAGATGAATCTGCTGAATCTGATTAATCTTACTTTTTCATTGCTTGTAACTCCTGTCTTTGCTGTTTCACATGAATAGTGTGCTATGAATAGTGTTAAAGTCTCTCTGTCTCTCTTCTTTGTTTACTCCAGGTCAGCCTACCAAATGACTCCAGCTGTGTTGAAGAGATTTTGCGGGTATGTTACACACACACACACACACACACACACACAGCGCGTACACAGGGTAATGGCACTGATTATCAGCTGTTTTCTGTTTGCTCACAAAGACCTTCACCTCTCTCCTGAGAGTCTGGTTTTGAGGAAAAAAGGACGGCGGGAGGAGGAGGAGGGAGTGAGAGGAAGGCAGAGGGAGAGAAGAGAAGGAGATCTGTTGGCTCAGGTCAATGATTATACAAGTTTTTCTTTTTGACGGATGACTTCATGCAGAAATCTTTTCCACAATTTTCTCCCCTCCTTTCATCTCTCTTTCTCTCCATCCTCCTCTTTTCCTATCTGCATGTCATTGAAATTACATCAAGCAACACGTTTTTTCCACCGTTCCCTCTCTTTTCTGTCCTGTCCTCTCCTGTCTTTTTGTTTTGTTGCTGTGTTCCTTCAGAGCAATGTCAAAACAGAAATGTTTTGCCACAAATCTTCTGACTAGTCAGAAGATTTGCAGCTGTGGAGACAAGGACCTTCTCTGACTGCTTTATGTCCAGTTATCTCTTCCTTTCCCCACTCTGTCTTCCTCTCTATTTGTCTATATCTCCTCTCCCTCCTTTGTCAAGTCGCTCACTGCGCTCAGCCCTCTCTGTCTGTCTGTCTCCGTCTCTTCATTCCTCCCTGCCCTCTGTCACTCACCTCTTTCTCCCTTTCACAAATCAATATGCTGGCCAACAGGCTGTGTGACAGATAGTGTGCTGTGAGCTGCATGAAAAGCCTTTGTCAATAATATCGGTGCAGTATTGAACCCAGTCTGTGGTTTTTAGCCGTGTCAAGTGGAAAGATCAGGGAGTTCAGAATGTGAGGTGAGGTGAATCGGAGCGGAGGCCCGTGGTTCATTTTCCCCCTTTCTGTGACGGTACAGCTACAAGAGATATTGTTGTTTTGGATGTTTTCACAATTCGAGGTAACAGTGTGTATCAGAGATATTGTGTACAGAAGTAAAGCTGCATGAAACTGACTTCAAACCGTCATCCCTCAAACCCTTAAGACTTGACTTGTCAAGAATTTGGACCACTTCATGACAAAAGAAACCACAGTGTCTTATAGATAATACCAAAACTAGTGTCGAGTAGAGCACTGCAAACCTATAGATGAATCCGGTGACCACTTTGTGTGTTCCAGCCTTTATCATCCATCCATCTTCAATCACTTGCCTGAAGTCAGGTCGTGGAGGTAGCAGCTCCAGCAGACCTCCCTTTCCCCAGCCACATTAACTGGCTCTGACTGGGTGATCCCGAGGCGTTCCCAGGCCAGGATGGAGATATAATCCCTCTACCTAGTCCTCCGTTTGCCCTGTGGCCTCCTCCCTGCTGAAAGTGCCTGGAACACCTCCCTAGGGAGGCGACCAGGCGGCATCTTTACGAGATGCCTGAACCACCTCAACTGGCTCCTGTCTATGCAAAGGAGCAGCGGCTCTACTCCGAGTCCCTCACGGATGACTGAGCTTCTCACCCTATCTCTAAGGGAGATGCCAGCCACCCTCCTGAGAAAACACAGTTGTATCCACGATTGCATTCTTTCGGTCATGACCCATCCTTCATGGACATAGGTGGGAGTGGGAATAAAGATTGACCAGTAGATCGGGAACTTAACCTTCTGGCTCTCTCTGGCCCTCTATCAGTGCCGCCATTAATGCAGTGGCATGTCATTGTATGTGTCACTCAGTGTCCACTGGTTGTGTCTAGAAGGGAACCCAAGATTTGCAAAACTCTTCAGAGATTTTCTCATAATTTTGGTGAAAATGATCACTCTCGCAGGGCTGTCTGCTGTTGCCTACTGACAGCAACAGCATGGATAATTGAGGATTGATTAAGGATGTTACACATTAGCCCTAAGTAACTGATGAAGGAACCTTTCTGGATGGTAATATTTACATTTTACATACTAGTTAGATGTCGGTTGTAACAATAGCAGTGATGGTTACTTGCTGTAGGAAGTGTAATAAGTTACTTTTAACCTGTTACTTCTTTAAAAAGTAATATTGCTTTACTGATTACTTGGTATCAAAAGTACTGTAATTAGTCACATTACTAGTTATGTTACCATATTACTTTTGTACCTTGTTGTGCTCCAAAGTTGAACTGCTGATCCTGTGAACTGTTACACAAAGAAAGCTCTTTTTTTCTCTTCAGCTGTCCAGATGTTGACTGTGGTGGAAACAAAAGCTACCTGTCTGAGTGTGGTCTTCAAATTAGATTCCATTCCCACAGATTCTCTCTCGAGGAGCCAAACAAACTCCAAATACTGACAACACTTTCTCCCCTCGTGTGGTGAAAAATGTGATGTGTCATGTGAGAAGAATGTTGTAGAAACAAAGCTCGTATGTAATCGACGAGTCTCACAAACTTTCACTTTATGAGCAAATTTTGATTAGATCAAAAGTTATTTACAACCATTTAAAATCCAGCAAGAGTCAACAGATCACAAGGCATGGCACAACTGCTGCTACCAAATAAACAGATAAATACAGAGGCGTTCACTCAGTAGAGGGCAGATCTCCGCCAGGCAACATATGCTGCAATGTCACCACAACTGCCAGATGCAACCAGCAGAGATTTGCAAAGTTCCACCCACATTAACGTGACCTCTACATGTGTTGTCCCGAGCTGAAACAAGATGAGTTGTTGATCACATGCAGCCCCAAGTGGCCAATTAAGAAGAATGAGAAGTCAGAGACAGAATTATTGCCTCATAGTTGCATGTCTCCACCAACCAATCAAGTTGCAGTTTAAATCCCTATCTGTCCAGACTCATATTATGTGTGTAGTGAAGCCTTTCAAGAAATTTAATATGGGACTCTTACCCCTAATTTCCACCAGGTGCGGCTGCGCTGCGTCACAGCTGCGCCGCGGCACTCAGAGTCATACACAGCCATTCTAGACAATGCTCGTGTTTCCTCCAGATGCGCTGCGGTGCGTTTCAGCTGCGTCCCAGAAGCGGCTTGGCGCTCCGCTCCGCCGAGAATACAGCAGCAGCAAGACTATTTTTGATGGATGCCGCGTCAATTGGCACACAGCAGATCAAACGGGCAGGAAGTCAGACACAGAAAAGGGAGGGGGAATCCGGTTAATTTTCAAAATAAAAGACCCCATGCAGACTCACGATCATTAAGACAGACAGAAAAGAAACCGTTTAACCACGTAGCCTGCTTATCCATGGTAGAAGCACAAAGAGCAAGGAAGGAGGACCTGATGAACAAAATCTGAGCAAGTACACATGAACATGATCAGGTAGGCAAAACACTCTGCTGCTGAAAGGCTTCTGAAACGCTGCTGGTGGGGCTTGCAGCCATGCAGAGGACGGAACAAAACTGTGGCGCACATGCGACGTAACAAAGCCGCATCTGGTGGAAACCCCTGGTTAGAGTGACCTGTAACTTTAAAGGAATTTTTCATCATTTTATCCTATTAAATATTTGTGTGTAATTTTGTCATAATTAGTGTATGAAATTTTAAGGTATAGTGAAAATAGTGTGTAATGACATAACAGTTTGACCTTTGACCAGACCATCGACAAGTCTCACAAACTTTCACTTTGTAAGCAAATATTGATGTTTTTGACCTCCAGATTACCAAATGAATGCTTACCAGCATTGTATTTTAACTTCATGTACCTAGTTACATGTAACTGGTTAATCCCCAACACTGCTGGTAGGTGAGCCTTGTTTTAGCCCATCAGCTGTTGATGACTTGTGGGCCCTACTGGTCCGTTAAGAGGAGTGAGGAATCAGCAGTCCGTTTAGATTATATAGAGGTTATCCAGAGGTTCTGTTTAGTTATTTTCAAAAATTCAAAATTCACCCCAACTACGAGAGGTCATTGAGCATATGGCCATAAATGTGCACAAAAAATGTGGGTCCAGTAGTAAGCAAGATAAGCTCCAGCCCTGTTGATCACTCACTCACACATGCACTCACACACGCACAAGCACATGCACACAACTGGTGGCATGATACCTGGTGGAAATAAAATGTGAGAGATGATCTGCTCATGCATCCAGCGGGGTAAATGTACATTTTATGTGTTTGTGTTCAGATGTAAATATGGATAATACAGCTAGTAGATAATAGCGGTAAAACCACAGTGACATGTGGCTCTGTGTTAATGTCTGTATATGTGATAGAGTGACAGACTGAGTTAATTGCATACAATGGCAGTAGCAACACATTTATAGACACACACACATTCAAACACAAGCACAGATACACACACGCACACACACACACACCATCAGGAGCGCCGTCTGTCAAAACACTGGAACTCTTCGAGGAGGGACATGATGATGTCAGAGAAGAGTTGCCTAGCAACGCACCGTATGTCGTCAGGCCAAGTGTGTTACGATTGCAGGGAGGGAAGATACACACGTTCACATAGACTCAAACCGAGGAGTCTTCAATAATGTTGAGCTGCTCGGCTCACATGTACATGCTCTCTTACCCAC
>JAJHUR010027487.1:940-15724 GCA_027495735.1 Lutjanus campechanus | reverse complement strand
TTGGAGAAGTTCAATGAAACCAGAAGTTTAATAAAGGTGGTTTTAAAACCTCCCACAGGAGAGGATGAGTGTTCTGTTTCATATCTATGTAATGGAAACAGTCACATCATCTCTCATTGTGTGACATGAAAATGATATTAGGATTTTCATGTGGGCATATTGACACTATGGAGATAATTGCTACAATCCAAACACACACACACACACCCAAGTTTTAAAAGAAGGTTAAGTTACTTTGACAGCGGTCAGTTTGTGTGGGATATTCAGCCATTAATCAACAGAAAAATTCAGAGTTGGAGGCTACAAGATTTAAACTTTGGAACAAAAGTTCATTGATTGTGTTAAGGTGAATATGTGTGTGTGTGTGTGTGTGTGTGTGTGTCCTTGTGTGGGAGGGAGGAATATCTTATATGTTTTCACCCCCTGGGTTTATCGCTCACACTGTTTCAAATCATAACTCATACTGTCACAAAATATCTGCCAGAAGGATATTATACAATAATTACATTTATAACTTTTTAATATCAGTCGTTATTATGGATGTGTAATCATGCACTTTTATTCATTGTTGTTACACAGTCGAGGGTCCTTAAATCATTAATATCACCTCCTCTGTGACTCTGTAGCTCTATAGCATTTATGTCTTTCATGCCAAGAGTTAGATTAACAGATTGATACCACTGTCATGTCAAAATGTTGAAAATTAAGCTGGAGATGGTTAGCTTAGCTTAGCTTAGCTTAGCATAAAGACTGAGAACAGGGGGAAAGAGTTAGCCTAGCTCTGTCCACAGGTTACTAAATCTGTCTGCCAGCAACTTATTATTTCTACACACATTTCTACACAAATAAGATATCATGTGTCGCTTTGGGTTGAGACAGTTTAAACAGCTTTAAAGGGATAGTTCACCCAAAAATGAAAATTCAGTCATTATCTACCCAATCTTAAGCTGATTGAGGGTCAAGTTTAGTTTTCTAGTCAACAAAACACTGCTGGAGTTTCACAGGAAAACAGTGTTCTTGACAGACTCGCCCAAAAAATTTAAGTGAATGGTGACCAGTTTTCAAATGCAAAAAACACACTGGAAGAAATATATATTAAAAACCTCCATCCCGTCACTACACACATCCAATTCAGACAGTGTGCACACGTACGAGAACATGACTCCAAGCTGAAGATTCAAGAAGATTTAGGTTAAAAACAGTAATAATGTCTTTCAAGTCAGTTTGGCATGTGACGTTTTATTTGTTTATGTGAGTTTATGAAATTTCATTAAATGAAATAAATTTTTATAATGCACACTAAAAACTGGTGATATTGAAGAGAAGAAGAAGAAGTGGAAGAAGAGGAAGATGAAGAGAAAGAGGAAGAAGGACTGGGAGAGGTGGAAGAGAAAGAAGGGGAAAAGGAAGAAGAACAGAAAGGAAATGAAGAGGAGGAGGGAGAAGAACAGAAGGAAAGGGAAGACGAAGAAGAACAGAAAGAAGTGGAAGATGAACATGAAGAAGAGGAAGAGGAAGAAGTACAGGAAGAGGATGAAGATGAGGAAGAAGAACAGGAAGAAGAGAAAGAGGATGAAAAATAAGAGGAAGAAGAGGAAGGGGTAGAAGGATAGGTAGAAGATGAAGAGGACTAAGAAGAACATGGAAAAGAGGAAGAGGAAGTGGAAGAAGAACAGGAAGAAGAGAAAGAAGCGGACGATGAAGAGGAAAAAGCACAAGAAGAAGAGGAAGATGAAGAGGAAGAAGAACAGAAAGAAGAGAAAGAAGCAGATGATGAAGAGGAAAAAGCACAAGAAGAAGAGGAAGATGAAGAGGAAGAGGAAGAGGAAGAAGAACAGAAAGAAGCAGATGATGAAGAGGAAAAGCACAAGAAGAAGAGGAAGAGAAAGAAGAACAGAAAGAAGAGAAAGAAGCTGATGATGAAGAGGAAAAAGCACAAGAGGAAGAGGAAGAAGAAGAAGAACAGGAAGAAGCAGAAGAGGAGGAACAGGAAGAGGAATGGGATGAGCTGAGAATGTGATGCCTCCAGCCATAACAAAATAAAGGCATAAAAGTTAAAATAAATAAATAAATAAATAAATAAATACATTTTCAAGAATTCTGAATCATTGAGGTCTGTTAGGATACAGTTATGAATGTGGCTAATTGATCCAGTGGTATTTGAGATTATCTGTGGACAGACTGTAGGTCCAGTGATGCACAAACACACACACTCACACACACAGTCTTACATATATACACACACAGACGTGATTACATGATCCACTGCTGGCGTTCACCCGGCAGGGATAACAATTAAAATCTTTTAATCAGTCAGTGAGTCACAACAGAGAAACAAAGATGTGGTGCCACAGGTAAACTAATTAATTCATAGAAAAATAAGTGGCTTATCTGTCACCGTCCTCGTGTGTCGTTATCATCCTCAGCTTCCACTCAGTCGTTTGACTCCACTAATTGAAATATCTGAACTGTGAAAAACATCCGAGACACAAACCACGGAGAGATGCAGGTGTTGTCATTACTTTTTTTTTTTTTTAACCATTTCTTTTCTCAGTCAGACAGAATATCTTGCTCACATTTCCCCCAAAAAATAGTTTTAAATGTCTCATAATTGTTCTCCAGTGTTTTTTTTTTTTCCTGCCTGTGAGTGTTGACTAAAAATGTGACAACTTCAGCAGCCTCATTACCGCAGACACACTGTCACCTCTGTGGCAGCACCTCCTGACTCCTCACTGGCTGATGAACACGTGATGTCACCGCCATCTGTCACATTCGGACGCTTAAACACTTCAGTCAGACAGCTCACGTTTTAGACTGTTAATTGCAGCAGAAGAGCATAATTCGAGTTTTTAAAGAGATGTAGAGGAGAAGTGAACAAATATCTTGAACCCCCTGTTGGAGCCTGCAGGTGGATGCTGGGCTGAAAGAACAGGCAGTGACGCTGATGCAAAGCAGCGATGGCAGTGACAGGCAGAGGGAGAGATGGGAGGTTTTAGTGGTTTAAACAGACCGCCAGATTGGAAGGGTGCGTTTGGTTTGTACTACAGAGCGTGAGGCGTGTTACATGTGATTGCAGTGCAGCTTGAGTTGACTGTCTGAACTCGCTAAACCGAAAATTTGGTTCCCAAACTGTTCTCGGAGTGTTTGTTTTCGGTTCTGGGAACGTTGAATTGAACATTCCTGCATAAAGTTTTTGACCATCGTCATTGTTACGTTCCCAAAATGTTCTGGGAATGCTAGCTGAATGTTCCTGGTTCTTCAGGCATGTCTGGAAGAGAGCCCTTGATTTTGTGTTTGTTGTTCCTTCATTGTGACTTTGCACAAACATTAAAATGATCACTCTTGCGAGATCTTCCGCTGTTCGGGGGTTCCCTTCAAGACTCCACCATCAGTTCCTTCCTCCTCTGAAAGTAATAATAAGTAATAATTTGAACTAGGGGCACAGCGGTCAGTGGCAGATCCAAGCGATGTGCCACATTGAGGTTAGCGGTGCCGCTTAATTGTGCACCACCACCCTCTCCGTAGAAAAACAATGGGACAGCCAGCGCAAAGCATTTTTGCTGTGGATCATGTGTTGGGGCCTAGTTAAGTTTTCCTTATGTAAAACCAACATTTTAGTAACATTTCCAGAGCATTCTAGAAAGGTTTGTTGAATGTTCAGGAAAGGTTATTGGAATATTTCCCCGTCATGTTCTCTGGATGTTAAAAAGGAGACTTTTATAAGTATGTTCCCAGAATATTCTGGGAAGGTTTGTTGAATCTTCTCCTTTATGTGCCTCACATGTCACAACAGCAGGTTTTTCTACTGTAAAGCTAATGTAAAGATTACTAGAACATTCTGTACATTTGCACAAGATTCTCAGAAGGTTGCGGGAGGATTAACTAAAAGACAACCAACAGGAAACCTCAGGGAAATGTAATTAAAATTAACCCCAAAAAAGCTTACTTCATGTGGTTATCAGAACATTTTGGGAATGTTACGTTGCAGAAAATTATTTGCACAGCGTTCTTAGAATGTTGTCGGAGGGTTACTGAATGAAAACTAGCAACAGTTTGAGATAATAATTCTGGTGCAAAATGAGAGCATGGGGCTATTATTGTAATTTATTCTCAAAAGTGAATTTCACAGACTGAAAATCAGTCACAGTTTTAATATGTGGATTATAAAGAACTTATTTTCTTCTGTTAAGTGGTTTTCCAGTCATCCATACTTTTGTATTATGTCACGTATTTTGTATCACTCGGGTTTATGTGTTAAGCCCTGCAACTCTAAATTACCGAATGAAAAGAGGAAACCATCGTCGCAGTAGATGTAGTGTTTCCATGACGATGCTCTGAACTGTTTTTAAATGCATTAAATGTCTTGTGGCAGAAGGAGCACCTCATTTAAAAAGACAAATTACAGTGTATATGATTACCAAACAAAGAAATAAAACAAATAAACCAGAAAGCAGAACCCAGTCTTAAATGTGAATTATTGTTGAAAGATGAAAAAAGTGTTGATGATGATTAAATACTAGACAACAGACTGGGATGTACTGTATGAATGAGTCATTTAGGTAATGATTAGTTTATATATATGTGGACCGCAGGTCTTTTAACCGTACTCACGATCTTGTAAATCATAAATCTGACACACTGGACCTTTAATTAAAGAAACAACAGGAAATTCTAATCATACATAAAATATAAGCACTTCAAAATCACAGTCTGCACATAAAGCACTTTACTATAACTTTTAGACTTTTCTGAAAACTTCTGGTATGCTCACTTTTTGCCATTCTTTGCTGTCCATATTTTTTTTTAATTCTTTGTTCAAACATTTGAATATCCTCCTGCTGCTTCACTGGCACGTCAGCATTAATGAGGAGCCTCCCTTCGTCCCATCAGGCTCCTTCTGTCTGCCAGGGTGAAGTTTTCCGTGACACCACTTAAAGTCCAGGCACACTTAAGCAGAGTCCCTGCAGCCTGGAGTCTGGTGCCTGAAAATATGTATCTCAGGAGGAACTTTCCTCACTGACAATCAGTGCAGGGTGCTCGGTCAGTGGTAAGACAGGCCTGCAGACTTAATGAATAAAAATAGAGGGGAAGTTGCTAACTGCAGTAACTGCACAGTGTCAAAGTTGGTCGCTGTTTTTAATGCTTTTAATTTGTTTAATATCTATAACATAAACGGATGTAAAGGGTGCGCTGATTTATGAAAACAATGAAAATCACGACAGGGAAATAAAGAGGTTTCCGCCCAACAGCAGCGGCGCGTCTGCAGCCCTGAAGTTTTCTGAATGACATGAACCACAAAACCCACAATTCATCTTTCTGCTCATAAGTAAAAGAGATGGATGTAGGTTCACTCAGAGGAGTCTCTGCTGCTCAGAGACAGACTTTACAGAAGCTGGGGGTGAATACTAAATCTGTGTGTGACCTGTCTAAATATAATTCGACAGAACAGAGATATTTTAAGGTCAAACAGGACGGCCTTGCTTCTCTCTTATCTGGGCTATGACAATGTTAAAATGGGGGGCACTGAACAAGCGGTCTCAAATATGTCTCCATCCTGCTTGTGTGGTGCAATCCAAGTGTCCGCGAGCCGCGACATTAAAAATTAACTGCAAAAGACGCCATTTACGCCATGTTTTTAGCCAAAATGTCAACTGTAGCATGTAGCCGGTAGGATGTAAACGTGGCGTCGATCTCGCAAGACTTCGTATATATCTTAATGGACGCACGTGCGGAAGTCTCGCGAGATCAACGCCATGTGACTGAATTTTCATTTTTGGATGAACTATCCCTTTAATTTGTCTTTTCTGTGACGCAAGAAAAGTTTCAGTCTAGTTCTGAGAATAAAGTGTCATCGTCATCGTCATCATCATCATCATTTCAAGCACCCTACGAGAACGGGACCTTTTAAATGTCGTGTCCTGACCAGCGGTTTAATGGAAAATAAATGCATGCAAACGTAATCGACCCTCGTCTCTAAATCTGAAATTAGGTTTACGCAGATTTGAGGGAGCTTTGCAGACCTTAATGGAAAAGTTTGGCAGTTGGGGGAAATGCACTTTTATTACCTTTCCTGCCAGAAACTAGATGAGGAAATTGATGTCACTCTCAGGTCTGTGTGTTAAAATATAAAGCTGCAGCCAGCAGCTGGCTGGCTTAGCTTAGCATAAATAATGCAAAAAGCTAGCCTGACACATTTTACGTCATTTGTTTAATCTGTAAACAAGCAAACAAACAAACAAAAACATGGCTTGTGGTCTCACTGGGAAGTTTGTGCCAGGCTGGAGTTGACTGGTGCAGATGCTAGTAGATGGATTTTGTTACTGCTGGACAGACGGAGGCTGTTTCTCCTGTTTCCAGTCTTTGCACCAAACTAAAATAACTTCCACTCTTGGCACGATAGTGAATATGTGTAATTCCCAAATGCCCAAACTGTTTCTGCACGCGAGTGAGTAAGCTGTCTCTGGCACATTGTACTCTGTCTGGTAGCCTAAACTTCGATTTAGATAGAACTTCGTCTTCTTGCCCACCTTTCTTCAGTGGTGTTGTGACAAAGCTTTACTGTTCGAGTCACTAATCCTCCCACAATGCTTGGCTGTAGCAGGAAACGTTAATACCTGTCTGGCTCGGTGGTGTTTCATTGGCACGGGGGGGATTCAGCTGCTTTATCTCCACACCTCCTGTCTCTATCAGAGAAGGACATGAGCTGGAATTTATTTATGTACTCTCTGTCTGTATCTGTGTCTTTTTTTTTATGTGTTACATGTGTAATATTGACCTTCAAGTCAGATAAGTTTGTGAGAGGTTTGTGCATGTGAGTTTACAGCCTTTAAGGATCATTTGTTTTAATTCTAAAACTGAGATCAGAGTCTGCTATTTGTCCTGCATTTGTACTTTTGATGTACTTTTGTCGTGGCCTCTCATTCCTAATAACCTCCATCCATCCTAATCTACATCTTCCACCCCTTTCAAGGCATCTCTCCAGGATCTAATTGGCAGACACGGTCCGAGATGTAAGTAAAGGATCGGCTTATTATTGCACCTGCGTCACAGTCTGTATTCACATGCTCAGATATGGCAGGGTGAGTCATAAGCCATATTGTTTCGGTTCTGAAATAATGAGCTACTATTATTCTGAAGGAAATCTTATTTTCTTCAAGGCGCTGTATCAAAGAGGAGTGTAGGATTTTATTACTTACAGAAAATGATACTGCGGTATGTACACAAAGTGCAAAGTCTTGCATGCATATGTGATACAGACAACCAGGACCACCCGTATGAGATATGCAAAACAGCTTGGATTTTCATTTTCAGGGTTGTGTGGCGCGTTGACTGCCAGTATGAAAATGCTTATGCAAAGTTCATTTCACATTAATGTTTCATTTTACATTATGCTTAGTTTATGTAGTATAGTAAGTGTGTAGTCTGTTTAAGAAGGAGCCTGTGAGTCAGTGGAGTTCATTTTAATGACAATAATGAGCTGCGAAACGGAAACAAAAAGAAAAAGACCTACCTTGACTTCCATTACGCAAATGCCTCATGAATATATTATCTGCTCAGATTCTAAAACTTGATCGTGTTTCCAGTCTCCCTCTTTAACCTAATCCAATAATAAGTATTTGCATGCAAACAAGAAGAGATCCAATAACTGAAATTAAAGCTCTCTCCTCTTTCTAACTGTCTTGTATTTAGTTCCGTTTTATTTTATTTTTTATTTTATTGCACTCAAGGTATATAAGCAGTGGTAGAAGAGGTACTCAGATCCTTTCCTGAAGTTAAAGTAGGGTTTACCCTGAAAATCCTACCCCAACCCTACCCAATCACACTCCTCATGCCTAAACCTAACGATAACTTACCCAAACCAAACCAACAAAGGCAACGAGTACTTTTAATCGGCCCTGACTTTGCCATGCTGGGGGAAATAAAAAGATGGAGGAAACATTTTTTCCCCCTGTACTTTATTATGCTATGTGCAAGGCTTGCTTGGGAACCTGTAAAAGGGAAATATATATAGTCACATCTTAAATTAGCTAATGTTAGCAGAATGCTGGCTAACTAGCTAGTTAATCCAAATCAATCATATAACTAGCCAGATAGCTAGCATTTTGTGAACATTAGCTATCAGATGTAACAAGCTAGCTAACGACTGATCTAGATTAGCTAGCAAGTTAGCTAGGATTTTACTGCAGAGCAAAAAATGTTGGCTAATTAGCTAGCTTGTTCTATGATTGATGTAGATGATAGTTGGTCAGAGCTGTTATTGGAGCACAGAGCAAAAAGGAGCAGGACTGTAGTTACTGTAGTTTATTAAAGCTGCTCAGCTGTACTGATATTCACATGAAGTCCAAGAGTCCATGATGCAAAGGGAGTTATTAAGTTTTAACTTATCCTGCGGGAAAAAAAGATGAGACAGATGTCACTCAAAGCTCAGGCTGTGCAGCCCTGTCCTGAGAAAAGGTTTCATCATTAAAAAGTAAAATATGTAAAACTCGCCTGCTAGAATAAGGTGAAAAGGGACAAACACAGGTATTACCAGTAATACTAATTAAAGTTCAGGTCAAACAGAGTCAGACAGAATGTTTTCTGTCTGAGAAACAATTTGTTTTCTGTGTTTTCTGTTGACATTTTGTTTTTAAGTGCCTGAATGTGTGCTTTGCTCAGTTTTATTTTTTTGTGTGTGCATAAGACAATAAATCAACCATTTGTTATTCAAAATAATACATGTGGGAGTGGACCACATTCTGATGCATCTGTAATAATCCTCTAATGTAACATATTCAACACTCTGAAAGGGGTCATTCTGGATGACTTTTGACAGTTTAAGTAGATTTTGCTGGTAATATTTGTAATTTTACAGCAGAATTTCCAATGGAGGACCCACTTATAACAGATAATTAGAATTCAATGCTTTTATAGTATTTTTAACACAATGCAACCAATCAAGCAGCTCAACTGTTATTGGAACACAAAGCGAAAATGGACGGGACTTAGAAATGGACAATTGGTAACTGTGGCTGTTAAATAAATGTAGTTCAGTAAAAAGCACAATAATTCCCTCTGAAACATAGAGAAGCAAAAGCACCTGAAAATTCTACTTTAGTATAATAGTTGGTATCGTCAGCCTGAGGTATAGAAAGTGTGTGTTTTCGTGTATGTGATGTTAGTCCTGCTAAACCACCTGCACCCACTCAGTCAAAACAAACAGACAAGGTGAAGGTTTAGGGGCTTCAGGAGAACTGGCTGTTATATATACAGGTTAAATTTTTCTTAAGAAGCCTCTGAAGAGAGTGTGCATGAGGGAAAAGTGTTTTCTTGTACTTAAACCGGAGAGAAGAAAGGATCGCTCTACATGGAGTGAGTCATACGAGAAGAGATTGGCTCATCTGATTTAGTTTCTTTGTCTGGAACATGAAGGTTTTACTGAGATAAACTCACACTTTGTTATGTCTGATCCTGGAAAATGAACCAACCACAAACTACAAATGCTCCCCTTTAAATGAGCTGAAGTAAACAAAAAGGGGGAAAAAAAGACATCTTCTATGCACATAAAAGGGTTCTCTCTCAGGTAACTGGATCATCTTGGCAAAGAAGAAGTGCTCACTAATGACAGATTTCAGAGAAATAAACCTTTCGTGTGCGCAGAGGAAGTCATAGATCTTTTACTTCAACTCAGGAAGAAGCAAAGCAAAAAAAACAAAATGGTTGCATTTATATATTTTTTAAAGAATAAAGCCAGCTGGTTGGTTTGTAGCTCCTCGTTTCCATGTTAGAGTGCATATTAAAGAAGGAGACACCATTAGCTGATGGACTGGGAGGAGGATCTGCACCCTCAATTAGCAGACATTAGTTAGCGGGCGTCATGTGTGGGTGGATGAATCGGTGAAAGGTTGGGTGGATGTGCCCTTTACTTTGACAGGGTACAAGTTAAGTCTGTGTTTCTGAGGCTCTATTACTGCACAGAAACACATCATGGCAACAGAGAGGGATAGAAATAGGAAAGGAGAAAGGATTACACTCTTAGAAACAAAGGTGCTAACTAGAACCATAAAGGGTTCTTCAGCTTGTCCTCATAGGAGAACCATTTTTGCTTCCCTGTAGAATCTTTCATGAATTGGTTATACACAGAACCACCTGTGAAAGGTTTCACCCAGCAATCCCAGAGGTTCTACGGAAAACCCTTCTATGGTGTAATGGTTCCACCTGGAAACCTCCCTGGGGGTTCTATCTAGAACCTTTCCGCCTTCTAAGGATGCTAACAAGAGCCCAGCCAGGGGGTTCTACTGAGAACGCCTTTATATATTATGGCACAAAAAAAAAACGTTGACAAACCGTCGATGAAGGAGTTTTTCAAAAATTTCAATGATCCTTGAAGAACTCTTTCTTCCAAAAGGGTTCTAATTGGTCTTACAAAGAACCCTTAATCCTCTAGAAGCTGTACAAAAGCAACTGGACTTGCTTGATGTTCTTAAAGACGTTCTACCTCCCCTTCAAAACATCTTCAAGAACCTCAAGAAAGTCCAGTTGCCTTTGTACAGAATCTTCACAGACAAAGAGCCCTTAACAAACCCTTTGTTCTAGAGAGGGTTCTTCAAAAGCAGGAAGAACCTCAACCCTTCAGGAGGAACACTTTTGCACTCTTAGAAATAAGGGTTCAAAAAGGGCTCTTCCTCAAGGGAAGAACCATTTGCGTTGGAAGAACCCTTTTTAGAAGAAGCATTGAGGTTCTTCCAGGAACAATTTTCTTCAGAAGAACCCTTTTTTTTAAATAAAGGGTTTGTTAAGGGTTCTTTGTCTGTTAGGATACTCAGTCATGGTTCTCCAGGAGCTGTACGGAGGCAACTGGACTTTCTTGAAGTTCTTGAACATGTTTCAGAGGAGAGGTAGAACATCTCTGAGAACCTCGAACAAGTCCAGCTGCTTTTGCACAGCTTCTAGAGGGTTCTTTGTAAGATTAAAGGTTCCAATTAGAACGCTTTTGAAAGAAAGAGTTCTTCAAGGATCATTGAAATGTTCGTCAAGGGTTTGTCAGTGTTTTTTTGTAACATAATATAAAAGGGTTCTCAGTAGAACCCCCTGGGTGGGCTCTTGTTAGCATCCTTAGAAGGTGGAAATGTTCTGGATACGACCCCCAGACAAGGTTCTGGGTGGAACCATTATAAAATAAAAGGATTTTCTGTAGAGCCTCTCATAGGGAATTCTGGATGAAACTTTTCACAGGTGGTTCTACGTGTAACCAACAGGGAACCATAAAGGGTTCTCCTATGGGGACAAGCCAAAGAGCCCTTTTTCTAGTTGGCACATTTATTTCTCAGACTGTACGTATAATTTTGCTGTCATATGACCTCGTTCAGCACATTTTCTCTGTGAGTTTTGCGTTCAGGCGCAGGTTGAAACCTCCATTAGTTTTATGCCAGATGTGCCGGCACAGTAATTCAATACACAATGTAGGAAACGGCTCCTGTTCAGCCTGAAAATTATGTCAAGAACACAACGTTAGACTCTGCACAAAGAAAAACCCACATTTATCTTGTGAGTCATAATGTTTGCTTTATAAAGTAATATCAACACATCAATAAGGTCACTGGGGGACTGCGGGAGGTGAGAGGCACCAACATTCAGCATTTGTCCTCTTAATGACGAGAGTGTTAAAGGTCTGCAGGAAATTGCAGACGGTGTTGTTCTGTGCCATCGCCATCAAACACTCAGCTTTAATGAAAATGTAGCCTAATACATGTTACTGCTTAAAATGTATTTAAAAGAACAGTGTGCACGCATTACTAAAGCCTTTAAATATCCCCTCCGGTGAGGCGCATTAGATGTATCTTTCCATTTACGACTCATGCCTGGAAATCAGTGTTGCTGCTGTCCATTTGGTGTTTATCTGGAATACAGAGTATTTAAAAGATGTTGTGGTTTCAACAGAGCCACATGATGTGTTGTGGCCGGAGTATCTGCGGTAACATCAGAGGCTCGTGTTTACTATAAATGTACCTGCCGCTCAGGTCATACGTGCACAGTCGACTTTAAACCCCCATGTTAGAGTCCACAGACCCGCAGGGGAACAAACCACTTCGGATTACCGCTCGAAAAGTTGGCGAGGACCTGCCTGACGCAGAACGTGTTGCTTTTCATAACAGGAATGTTCTCTCCTCATGAGTGATCTCCTAGATGGAAACTTTTTAATGCTTTACAAAAGGCCCTCTTGTTCTGCTTGGCACATTTTAAATCCACTGGAGGTTTTATAACAAAGGTCAAAGGTCACAGAGGAGAACTGATTAACAGTTTTACCTGCAGAAAGATGATAGTGACAAAAACATATTAAAACTGTGCAGCAAGCTTACATTTTTATGTTGAGATGAAGTACATGGAGTTCACCTATGCGGCTTCTCCAGCCAAGGCTACCATGGCGATTCAGTTTCATTATTCCACAAAGGATTAAAACAATAAAATATTGCATTGCAAGACAGATCAGATGTTAAGGCCAGTGTCTTTAAAGCTGCATTACTTTATACTTCTTGCATTAATCAAATGACTGTTTAATGTGAAAGGGATCACAGACAAATCACAAGGCACATTGTTACCACACTGAACATCAAGGCAGCAGCAGCAGGGTAGTAGACATTAGCCAGTTAGCAGCTATTAGCAAAAAAGTAGAAAAAGCAGAGGAAGAAGAAAGAAAGAAGCAGCAGGAGTAGAGTATTCAAAACCCTTGTTGATGTTGTCCAGACGAAACCAAGTGTCTGCTTTCAAACTGATCCAACAAAAGTACAGTATGTGAGCGAAATCAAGCCGTTTATGAGCTAGAGGCTCAGCAATATCGATGCAGTAAGATGCAGTGAAATATTAAACATCTGAAAGTGGCCTACAGCATGGGTCTTTAACAGGTGACCCCTCGGGAGCGGTTCTCAGAGGCACTGCAGGGGGGGCACCAAATTAAAGTTCTGCAGTTTTTCTTTCTTTTTTCTCCCCTAAATTGAAAATACATCCGTAAAAAACACATGAACAAGAATCCAACCAATTATTAGCAAAGTGTCCGTCACTCTCAGTATATTTTGCTGAGAGTGACGGACACAACATGCCATCGCAGCAATAAAGGCTGTGTAAGACTTTTTCTGACCCCTAGTCGCCAAAAATCCATCATGAAGCTTTAAGATGCTATCAGGCTTTTGAACAGTTATTTAAGACATTTTGCTCTATATAAATTTAAATATTTTTCGTGAAGCATTTGAACGTTCATAACACAAAGTGGCAAAATATGTAAATCGTCACAACTGAGATCAGAATTAATCAGAATTATTATTTTGAGGAAGTGCAGCTGTAAACATTAGAGCATTTTTCTGTCTCTAATTGCCTGATGCAGCTATTAGACCTTGTGACAGGCTCAGAATTTGGGTTCTAATGAGCAAAAAGGCACAAGAAACTAACTGTGGAATATTAACGGCAGCTTGACTTGTTATTTTTACTTTGACACACAATTTTCAGTGTGAGAAGATTGTCTACATGTCACAGACTGAGACTCAAGACATGGACAATATTAGAAAGCATGAAAAGAAGAAGTTTGGTGTACGTCAGGATCACGTTTTGCTTCATGAATAAACTTACCACATTACTTTTTGGTCGTCATCACCTTTTGACTTTCAGAGACATCAGCTCCATCCTGAGTGATGGTTAGCGTGTGTATGAGACTCACACCGATCAGCCGCCCTCTGCCTGCCTGTCACAGTTTATTGCCCCAGCAGAAAGATAAAGGGGGTAAGTCACATTAAAATGTATTGGGTTTAGTGAGCCATGTCTAATGACAGCTGCTCAACTGTGGACGCATGTTGTCTGTCTTATTAATTTCTCGGAAGCTTCTACAGAAAGAACAGCATTGTAAAAATGACAAATGCTTGGTGGCCATGTGGGATGTTTGTGTGTGATGATGCTGATGAGTCATCACAGGGTTCTGACATGAAGAACTGAAGAAGAACCCACCTGTTAACATTTGATTATTTGTGTGAGGCTCATTTTGTCGTCATAACCTCCATCATTAATATGTATGATAAGAACTGGACGGGGAAGTCAGACCTTTACTTGTAACTTGACTAAAGAAAACACATTACATTTTTTTAAATAAAATTTAAAAACAGTACAGAAATGGCCTTGTCCTTCATTGTCCTTTGCCTTGCATATTTAATCACAAGTCCTTTAAACCAGAGTTTGGCTGGAGAATAGAATGACTAAAATGAAGAGTGTCTGTCCTTTATGTTCTGCAGTTTTTCAGGATTTACTGGAAGAGCATCACTAAAAAAAAAGCACAAATTATTAATGATCCCATGTGTGGTTTGTTTGTTTTTCCAAAACATTGCACATTGTTAGTGACTCATTTTAACCTGCTTATTGCAGAGAAAAAAAACTTATTTACACTGATCTAAAAAAGTCATTTACTGTGTAATAAACTGCCCTTTGGCACCCTTCCCCTTTTTCTCCCGCCATCACTCATTATTAAAGCCTTGACACATGAGGTTGATCATCACTGTGGAATTATTAAAACATCATCAGGTTATTTTACATGTATGTCACTTTATTATAAGAAAGAGGAAAAATTGTAGAGTAAAAAAACATCATGTTCTTTTATATGCAAGTTGCTTTGTTGAATAATGGGGAAAATTTGTAAATAAAAAAAATCATGTACTTTACATGTAAGCTGCTTTGTTAGAAATAAACAGGGGAAATAGTAAAATAAATAAATAAAATCATTATGTTATTTTACAGTTGACTTGTTATAAGTAATACAGGGAAACAGTT
>JAJHUR010027444.1:1268-21464 GCA_027495735.1 Lutjanus campechanus | reverse complement strand
AAAAAAAAAAAAAAAGACTTGATACAATTTATTACTGCATCAGAACATAAATGCATCATATTTTAGAAGAATCAGAACATGTAAAGTAACTGCAGCTGCTAAATAAATGTAGTGGAGTAAAAATAAGAATATTTCCCTTTAAATTGTGGTACACTTGAATAAATGTACTTAGTTATATTCCAGTGGATTTTACTCTACAGTGGTGGGCTGCGATTTATTAGAAAAGAAAAGAAAAAAAGAAACGATTTTCCCAAAAAAGAAACGATATTAAAAGATGAAGTGATTCCAGCTGCTGTCAGATATGTATGTATATATATGTATATATATATATAAAAACCTGAATCGTGCTCTGGAGGTAATTGTATATTGTATATAATATGAAGTATCAGTGTCCCTCTTTATGTTTTACGATGACTCGCTGTGTTCTGCTGCTGCTGCAGCTTCTCTGTGTTGTAACTGTAAACGGTCTGTGGTGCTCCGACATAAAACAGCAAATCTGCTCCTGATTAAAACAACACGCAGAGTTTACAGAGCAAGTGGCCGTGTGAAATTAATTCAGCCGCACTCATTCTCATTATTACAAACAAACCCCCAGAAACCGCTCACACACACCAATCAATCCATTAATTAGTGGTTTTTCCTCTGAGGTTTGGTTCATTTTATATTTAAACTAGAATTTAGCCATTTGAAACCAGCCAAACTCTTTTATATTTATATTTTTAATATATTTTTAAATTCGTTTCCCCCCCTCAAGAACAACATGCACACTCACTTTTGGCCAACTGAATTTCTTTTTTCCATCTAATGTTTAAGCAGCCGTGTCATTAAGCCAAATTCGATTAAAGTTTCTTGAATTTTTTCGTTGAAAGAGCCTAATTTTCTATTTATCGTCCAGATGGATCCATTTGGAGTTTACCACTGGATTCTCAAAGAAAGGAACTTTAATTCGGCTACAATAGTGAAGCTTTAAATCAAAAGTAGAAAAGAGATTTTAATTGCCAAAGCAAATTAGGCCCAAATAACAGTGTTTCTCCAGTATTAGCCCTTAAACCTGCAGTGTATTTTTTAAATCACAGTTGAAATGTGACTGTGATTCCGTCCGTGTTGTATTTTGTGTCGGCTCACAGTTGTACCGACAGCGGGATCAGAGAGGTGAAGCTCGGCTCGGCTCGTCCAGATGCTGCAGGAGGCTTTTTTCTTGCGTACTTCTCGGGTTTCAGGGTCTTTCTCGACCTGTCGGGGGACGCCAGCGCCACATAAATCACACTTTACTTTATAAACCCTCCGCTCTCTGAAGTCCGGCCCAGCACACACACACAGAAACACGCAGAAACACACACGCACACACTGATGGAAATGTATTTCTAATGCAGAAGCGGTTTGAAGCCTTAATCTCCTCAGTCTGAATCTTCTCATTTTTCTTTGTCAGAATTCAGAGCACATTTCTGGTCGTACGGACCCCCTGAGGAGTTCTCTGACAATTATCATTATTCCCATTTTAAACTGGGGCAGTGAAGTGGATCGTGTGCACACACAGAGGAGGAGAAGCACCCCGAAGTTCACTTTGTACATTTGTTGCACATTTTTTCACCATTCTGCAGAATATTTCATTAAAAAGCATGGACAGCATTAATATATCAAGAAAGAAACTTAAATGTATTCATAATTTTACTTAAAGGTTAGGCCCTGACTTGTACTGGAGTTCTGGGGCAGATGCTAATAATGATAGAGAGTTTAAAAAAATCTGATATTGATCTATTGGCTGGAGCTGCAATGATCCCTCTGATGAAAACACTTATGACAAAGATATGCAATGGAAGCAGGATATTTTACAGGTTAACATCACCGAAACAGTAAACTTATGAATAAAAAAACACAATAGATTTATCTATCTACTTAAGAACGAAGGATCAAAAGACCAAATATACATAAATGATGCCTATAAAACTATAAAATAACATAACATACATTTAATGTTGTAGTTGAGCTCTAAACACCTCAAAGGTGAAATCTGCTCTGTTGTTCTGACATTTTAAATCTAAATCAACTTGTTTTCTAGAGAAGTGAAACTGTGTGAAAACCTGCAGCTACAATTATTTTCATTATTAATAAATTGGTCACTTATTTTCATGATTAACTGTTTAATCAATAAAATGTAACAACCTGTGAAAAAATGCTCATCACAATTTCTCAAATTATTTCAAGATTCAAAGATGGGCTGTTTACTGTCACACCAGTAAAACAATCTGAAGTGATAAAAAGAGAATAATAATAAAATAAAAATCTACAAAAGTAGAAGATACTAAAATAACCTAAAACTAATCTAAAAGTACAGAGCTCCCAGAATGCTCCTCTGCGGCGCCATCTAGTCCGTTTCTTTTGTCCAAAGATTCTTCATTTATTATCATAAACGACAAAGAAAAGGAGCAAATTCTCACATTAAAGCAGCTGGAAACAGACATTTTTACTGACAAATGACTGAAACGATTCATTGATTATCAAAATAACTGACAACTAATTTTCTTTTGATCTACTCATCGATTAATCGACAAACTGTTGCAGCTCCAGGAGCCTGAAAATGAAACAAAGACAGAATCATGCAGGTTCCTGCACAACTCTGACTGAAAGGACCAAAAAGAATTTAATCAACAGTAGAAAACCCAAAGATTCTTTATTTAGTCATAAATGACCAAAAAAGCAGCAGAAAACTGTTAATTTCAGAAGCTGGAACCAAACGATATTTGACATTTTTGCTTCAAACAATTAATCAATTATCAAAATAATTGGCAGCTAATTTTCTTTTGATCGACTAATCGATTAATCGTTGCAGCTCTAGTAGCCTGAAACGAGGCAGAATAACGCAGGCTGCTGCACAACAATTAGGACAAATGAAACTATCTGTTAGTATTTTAAAGAAAACAAGAAAACAAAATGACGAGCTGTGATTTATTACTGCACATGCATCACTGCACAAATGCAGCATAATTTAGAAGAATGTGAAACTGCAACTTTAGTAACTTTAGTCGCCAAATAAATGTAGTAAAAAGTTCCATATTTCCCTTTGAAATGTAATTAAGAACAAGTATAAAGTGACAAAATGAAGCACAAGTACAATTTATTACTGCGTCTGTGCTGCATCGTGTTTGAGAAGAATCTGAACCTGTAAAGAAACTGACGTCACCAAATTAATGAAGTGGAGTAAAATGTAAAAGGTACAATTTTTCTCTTTAAAATGTTGCCAAGTTGAGAAGTAAAAAGTAATAAATATGAATAAATGTACTTAGTTACATTCCACCGGTCCTCGGTGATGGTTAGAACCACGTGAACTGACATAATTGAGTCCTTTTTATTTGAATGTCATAATAATTTGGTCAAACATGAGCTGAAATTTACTCCTCGTGACTTCAAAAGTTGACCTTGGAGGTTCAGCGAGGACAGACAAGCAGACAGACAGACCGTCAGACAGACAGGACGCTGGTCACTCTCCCTCTCTCAGCTTCCACCTCCCGACTAATTAAAAAAGCTGCTTTTACGGCCCCTGCTTCAGACGGCCAGATGTGACCGGAGCGCTGTAAAAATCTCAAAGCGCTTTACAGAAACACTTACTGCACTTTAAAAAACCACTTGCAAAAAGCGGCGAGAGTCCCGGAGTGCTCCCCCGCGTAAATTCCTTCCAGGAGCTCGAGCTGCAGTCCTGCAGATAAACTCATTATTGTCTAAATGTTACAACAAAATACACAAGAGGAGAAAATGTTCATTTAAAGTTTATTTTAGTAAAATATCAGACTGTAGTGTATATCTAAATATTTAAATATGTTCCCCATTTAAATAACCTCTCCTGTGCATCAGTCATTTAACATACAGAGTATACAGACGTTGGTCAGGCCCACATATACAAAGTTTAACATTAGATTATTGTCATATATTATTTTCGACACATGTGCAGCGAGAGAGAAACACATGCAGCTGAAAGCATCCGTACATACATTAACAGATATCAGCTTACCATCCAGGAGGCCCGCTGCTCCTCAGCTGCACTGACAACAGCAGAATTAACTTTGTGAAACACGAGCTCAGCGCCAGCGAACATGTTCATCTACAACACAGAGGACAGCAGGCTTTATGTTTTGGAACAGAGCTGGATTGATGCTTCGCTCCGTCTGCATCGAACACAAGACTTTTCCCAGGAAGTAAACAGGACCCATCTTTCACTGTCGCCGCACAGAGACAACAATCAGAAACAGTCAGCGTCTGAATTCAACCTTTAGCTCTGAGAGATAATTCACATATGATGTAAAACCACATGTTTGGAAGAAGACGAAGAGCTCTTTTTTGGAAGCGCACGCATAAAGAAAAAAGCCACCGATTTAGGATAATGGCTGTGAGATTTACTCTGCAGCTGAATATGATTCTGTCTGATCCTGCAGGTACAGAGGCTGAGTGTCCTCTTACATTTTTCAACACTAGTGAAGGCGAAACACTGGTGAAATAAAGAATATTATCTTCTGCATCACGGGTACAAGTGTACGACTTTTTCTCCCACAACCATGTTTCAATACTAACAAAACAATACTTCTCCCTGATACCTGACTGCTCTACAAACTCTCATTTCACAAAGAAGCAAAAGTTCTCAAGCTGCAACAAACTAATCCATTATTAAATTTATCACCAACTATTTTGTTTTAGGAATTTTAAATTCTCTGATTCAAACTTCTTAAATGTGAATATTTTCAAACTGAATATCTTCAGTTTGTGGGCAAAACAAGATGTTTATAGACCAAATAACTAATCGATTAATTGAGAAAACAATCAACAATGAAAATAATAACTGGTTGCAGCCCTGCTTGAATCTTAAACGTCAAATACGAGCAGCCGCACACGAACTTCGCCTAAATAAACCATACAGTTACAGTTAAGTAAGAAAATAGTCACTTTTTGACTTAAATCAGATATGATAAAAAAAATTAGTAAATAATAATAATAATAATAATAATAATAATCAATGCCAATTTTCGATAGTTTTTGATCGTCAGTGCTACAAACCAACCCCATCTACTAAAAATAACATTTATATACAACGAATCTGCAACAGCAAATATCTTTTCAAGGACAAACACCTCCCAGATTACATCATCTATCGACATAATAAAGAAACACTGGCAACATGTTCTATGAAGGTCTATGATGCATTATAAGCACATTCATTCATTCACAAGACATTATAATGCCTTTATGAGTCTTTTCAAAAACTCTTAATTGATTGTAATCTTGCATGACAACTTGTGATGGACATGATGCATTATGATTTAAGCTCAGCATTCATAATGCTTTATAGCTCCGTGCCAAAGTGCACACAGAAGAATCTGACACAGCACATTATAACTACCACATCTTCAGCCAGTTATAAAGACACACAGAGAACTGCTCGAAAAATATCACAACACAATGTAAATTCTAAGTTTCTGAAATGGAATAATGTCTTATAAGCATCAATAATGCCTTATAGGATGACTTTGTGGGCTTTACGTAGTGTCAGGACTGTTTAGGACTGATAGCAACTGCATGTTGTTTATAATACATTATGTCCACCACTTATAGCATGTTATCATGCATTTATGAGGCTTCATAGAACGTTGTAAATGTTAATAGTCATGTATGACAACATATAACAAGGTTTATAACATCTTATGAATATGCTTAATAGTGCAATATAAACAGGAGCTTCATGGAAAGTGTTACCAGAATGTTTTTGATGAACAAATCTGTAAAGTTGCACATAAAGCTTTCTGTCTTTTTTAATGAAGTTACTATAAAAACTGGATTTTTATGGTTCTGTTTGGGAACCTCACAGCACTTGGTTATGGTCTGGTTATGATCGCCGTCTTTGTTGAATATTGAAAAACATAAAAGTTGACATGAGACAGGATGTGCAACTTTTTCAGAGTTCAATAACTAAAAACCACAATCTTTCCCAAACCACAACCAACATGTTTCTGTGGCCTAAACTCGTCCTGTTCCTGGTTTTGTGCATCGAACATTCACCCCCGACCGCCTCCCTCCAACTTCTGGTACCACAACTCTGGAGAAAAACACTTAAAGCCAGATCATCAGAAACTGGCAGCATTAACATTTGACCCAAAACATTTTAGTCAAAAACATTCAAACTGGGCTGCACCAACAAAAAATACTGTAATCTAAGATTTAAACCAGGTTTAAAATGAGTCAATCCAGATTACAAACTGAGCAGATCTCTGTTACACAATTTAAAAATTAATCTAAGTTTAGTAAAGCCAAGTTTAGTGACATAAAATTAGTTAAATCAGTTTGAAGAGTCTTGCTTACCCAAATTAAAATAAATAAAAATTTAATCTGAGGACGTTTGGCTGCTCTGTATTCCTTAACAAAACGTTGCCTCGTTTACTCGCTAAAACGTTTTGTAAAAGTTATATTGTTTGCTTGCTAGCTAAACAGTTGGTTAGCCTAGTTAGCGTACTCATGATGGCACAGTAGATAATTATTTTGCCCAATCCATCGATTTAATCTAGGTAGGTTTAGAGCAAAAACTTAGGTTTAAATTTAATCTTTCTTAATTTAAAGCTAGTTTAAAAGTTTGGCGCAACATAATTTAAAGTTAAACAATTATTTAATTTCTGTTAAAAAATTAATTGTCATCTGTGCTGCCCAGCTTCAGTGGTGTAAGAGTGTCATTTTCAGGAGACAAGGTAGAATGTAGAGCTGCAACGATTAATTGAATAATCCATTATTAAATTGATTGCTGACTATGTTGATAATCGAGTAAATGACTGGAGTGATTGTTAAAAGAAAAAAAGTCAAAGTTCTCTGATTCGAGCTCTTTAAACAGACATTTTTCACCATTTTCTGGACCAAACAAGTAATTAATTACTCAAGAAAATGACTGACAGAGAAAATAATTGTTTGTTGAAGCCTTGGTTGTATGGACTCTTTTGTATGGACGTTGGACACTCAGCCCCGGACGTCACATTATCACCGTAGAGACACTTCATGTAGCTGACAGTGTTCGTGGGAACATTAGTGTTGATCATGTTAAGATATTTTACAGAACAGCTGACAGATGAGTGTCTCTTCTCTGAGCATCAGGAGGCCGCAGTCTCACTCTGAACACAGTTTTCTAATGTTTTACAGTCCTGTTCGATCTTTGGTGCTTCAGTCGTCGGGCGGTGCTCCTGCTGGACGTCACCTCCCTTCCTCTCCTCCTCCTCCTCCTCCTCCTTCACAGTCTCTCCCTCTGCGGCTCTACAGTCTTTGGTTGATTGCACTTTTCCCTCCCGATTCTCCACTGAACCGTTTCCCTGTTTCCCATCGCTGTGCGTCTCCACACAGCTCCTCTTCTTCTCCTCCTCCACCTCCTTCAGCCTGTCCAGCTCCTCCTCTGTGGCCTGAAGCTGCAGCTGCTGCATCAGCTCCTCCAGCTTGTGGGCTTTACGCAGCTCGTTCTGCTGGATGATGGCGCAGAGGTGCTCCGTCAGCTGCTCCTTCACCTCCGTCTTCTTGTGCAGCTCCAGCTTGGCCGCCACGTACTCGACCTCCGCCTTCTCATATCGCTTTCTGAGAGAATACGGGAGGAAAAATGGAGAGAAAACATAAACAGAATAAATAACAATGTCCAATTTATACTCTGCATGACACAGAACATCTCACTTACAGATCCGCTGAATAATTCTGTGACAGTAGGAGTGTTTCACTTCTTTTAAAATATTTGCTGCAACAAATCAACGTTCTCACGTCTGCATTCCTCGTCTGCTGATAATATCCATTATGACCAAATATGCAGACTGCACATCGTGTATCATATTCCCCTTTAAACACCTGCTTCTTTTCAAAACTTAACCACATGACTAAAGATGAGGAGAGAAATGAAATAAAAATTCTGTTGGCTCAAGAGAGAAACAATCCAGCAAAAGGATTTAAGATTAAAGATCACATGGCTCCCTGGTTTTAAGACCAAAAAACTGCCAAGAATATTAGATAATAAATCCACTTTTCTTCTTCTTTTTCTTTACTTTTAATCATTTTTGGTCAAACAGACAACATGAAAATATTCTGAGAGCTGCGATTTATCTGGATTTTCTCAAACTATAAAAAAAAAAATCTCATCAAATTGATCGACGGTGGAATAATTCTGGGTTCATACAGCTTTTAAGAATAAAATTCAAGCACCTTTAAAAAGGACAGTTCGCCCCACTCACACCTTTCTAGTAGGAGAAAAAAGTAGGTTTTGGGAGTGCAGGAAGAAAAGATTTCCTGCATGAAACTGCTCTCAACAAGGTGTCTGAACTATCTCGAGTAATCAGGTCCTGATTTTTTGGAAAGAAAAACACTGGTTTATAATTTTTCAAATGTACTTTTTTGGTGCTTGAAGCACCAAAGCTGAGAGTCATTTAGTCACATTATATTGGAGAGAAGGCAGACATCAGACAGTTAAAATTAAGCATTTTCCAACTCGGACTGAAACTAATGATCATTTTCATCACTTATTAATCTGTTGACTATTTTCTTGACAAATCAATTATAAATTGATGGGGGTTCAGTCTGTAAAATGTCTAAAAATAGGAAAATCACTGTTTTTCAAAGCCCAAGCTGACGTCCTCAAATGTCTTGTTTTGTCCAAAACACAAAGATATTCAGTTTACTGTCTTGGAGGATTAAAGAAACCAGAAAATATTCACATTTGAGAAGCTGAAATCAGAGAATTTTGATTTTTTCTTTTTATTAAAAAATGACTCAAAATCTCTTCATCGATTATAAAAATAGTTGGCAGTTGGTTTAACATTTCAGAATTTATTTTAAGTTAAATGTTAAAAACATGTTTCATGTAAAAAAAAAAGATCTTTATATTTCTCAAGAACAGCGTAGTTTTGATATCTGTATTAAGAATAAGGTATGGCGTTGGCACTGACACTGAATACTTCGGAGTCCAGCCCAGCTGAGGGTAAACACACACACAGACAGACGGATCGTCTCACAACGTCCGAGCGCAGAAACATTGTTTGAATTGTGAAACACAGAACATCACATGCTGTTTGGAAACTGCGGTAACTAAACAGATGATGTCAAACATTTCACCTCAGGGTTTTATGTTGGACCTCAGAGAAATCTCAACAATTGATTAAATCAACAGAATCATAACAGAATGCAGAGCGGTGAGTGTGTGAAGGTCAGGTCGTCCTCCCGTTACACAAACATCTGTGATGAAGAGTGTTCATGATGACATGACGGAGCTAATCTCACCACACAGGAGGCCGAACGGAGAAATCACAGCTACGCACACAAGGTCAAACACAGCTTCACTGGATCACAGGATCATTATTACGTTTCCATATACAGTCTGTTAAAGTTTAATGCTGCACTGATGAAGAACTGCAGAAAGATTCAAGATGTAGCTTTTCTTTTCATGTTATATTCACCACTTTTTAGTTCTGATCACGCCTCACTGGTGTCTGTGAACATCTGAGCTGGACTGCGTCTGCTGAAACTGGTTCAAAGGGTTTGAGAGAACATGAATACTGGAAACCAGCTGCAGGGGGCAGTGAGAGCACTTACAGCGGAGGTACAGTACAGTTCTTCACCTGGTGGTCACTTCTGGTTAGGTTACAAATGAAGTGCTCACAGTGCTGTTTAATCAAGACTGTGAAGTTTTTTTTTGTTCAAATCAAACCAACTGTGTTTGTCTTTGTCAGATACGTGAAGGATAATATAAAATCCTGGCAGCTTAGTAGCCCTACTTTACATTAAACATATTTATGTCCAGCAGTCACAGTGAGTCAGACAGTCTGCCCCAAATTACTGCCAAAGGCAAAGCAAGTCATTTAAATGAGAGGCACTGTGATTTGGGAGAAAAGCTGTGCAAGTGCAGTTCATATTATTATTTTTCTGATTTCACTAAACTCCTTTTACCAGCCAGTGGAGTCTCTGAGAGGAAGCTCTGACCAAACCTACTCATTTCTGAGTCTCCGATATTTCAACGTGACTCTTTCAATCTGCAGCTACTTACAAGGATAGTTTGGATTTTTTGAAGTGGGGTTGTATGAGGTGTTTATCCACAGTCTGTGTGTAAATCCTTTTATTTCACAGGCTTAGCTGGAAGCAGAATGAAGGAAAGCCTGAAGGCAAACTGACCAGTAGGCCCCATAACCAAGCTAAAATCTCATGTTGCTTTATTGTTGTCAGAATCAAAGTAGTAATGGCTCAAATTTGAAGTTTTATCACATACCAGCTGCCACTGCCAGACAAAAAGAACCAAACAAACAAACAAGACAACTGTGCGAGTCGTGACAAAATAAACAAAATAAACTGAAAATGTCAAGAAAGGAAATAGTCTCACACCACTTTCACTTATTAAACAGAAAAATACAACCAATCACCTTCTGAATTCAAGTTTCCCTCTTTTATCAAACTAAGACAAGCTTTAAACACACTTCATTTAAACTCTTCAGACAGACAGAAATGCAACAAAACTGTCCTGGTCAGTCTTTCCTCGGTTATAACAATCATCAGCTCTGGTTTGGTCAAAATAAATCCTGAATTCACAGTTAGCATTAGATGTGAAAATAATCTGCCTCTACAGGCTGTTTCCCTGACTCGTCCTCTGGCTCAGTGGACGTGTCCTGTGGTGCTGAGTGTGCTGCTGAGCAGCGCCTGTGACTCTGCAGACCACTAAATTAGCAAAATGATGACAAGCAAAAAAAATCCCCACCCACCCACCCTGTGGCAATTGTAGAGAGTTCTTCCATCCACTGAGTGAGTGTGTATGGGTCAGCCAGTCTGCTCTGACTGCACATATTCAGAAGAGCACATCGTTTAAAAAAAAAAAACAAGCCAACAAAACTTGCTAGCTAGCATCAGCTAATGTGTTTAGGGAATTATTCTGTCTCCATCTAAGCTCCTCCCACAAAGAAAACGTCATAATGCATGTTCATGCACAACACTGGTACTGACAGGAGGTTGCTTAGCTTCCTACACCAGATCTCCTGCTGCTTCTCCAAATTGGAGGCATTTGGACTGACATCTACTGCAGGTATCACACTGACTATGGAGATGTGCTTCACACAACCACACTTCAAGTGATACAAACTATCCCTTTAAATCTACTGTGTGATTTGGACCGTCGTGGACAACAGTTAAGTCAATTCAGAGAGAAAAGTGGTGAAATCTTTTGTTGCCACCCAAACTGGTGGTCCAAGATCTCACCACGAGGCATGTCCCCTAACAACTGATTTAAAGCTTTATAGACCAACGACAACCTGTGTCAGAAACCGACAACCAAATTCTCACAATGTGTCTGCTGCTACGACCAACACCTTCAAACCAACCAATCAGAACACAGCATGAAATGAAAAGGAGTGTCTGAGCTAAAATACATGAAATCATGACATGAAATCAACCTGCAGGATCATCATTATCACACAGTGTGTCAGGGCCTGTTGGGCAAACGTAGAACATAAAAAGCTGCATGTTCATTAATTCTCAATCCAACACTACAGGAGGTCAGTAGAAGCCTGTTTCTGACACTCTGACACCTGATTAAATGAAGACTCATTTTACAACCACAGCAGGTGGACAGCAGCTCACAGGCAGAGGGGGACAGGTGTTTGGGATTTGTCTGATTAGGTTCCTCATTGACCGTGTGTGTGCAGAGCTGTGCGCTTTTTGCAATGTCTTATTTCTTTGCATTGTCTCTACCTGGCAGCGGAGTAGTCCCAGCTGGCCTGTTCTATCTTCCCTCTCAGGATGCCGATATCGTTGGACACCATGTCATCGAGGGCCTGGAGCTCCTTCTGGATTCTCTTCAGCTTCACGGCCTCAGCTTGAGTCTGTTTGGACCTGTGGACAATGACAAATCAATTTTAATGGGAAATTTCATCTTATGGCCTCAATTTTGAGCTGACTTTATTAGTCTGATGATGAACATGTTGCAGCCATACTCACTTCTCAGCGATAGTTTTTGTCAGCAGAGCCTTTTTGCGCTTATTCCTCTCTTCGATTATCTTCTGCTCCTGCTGCAGCTGCTCCAGACGTGTCTTTTCTCGACTGTGATCACAAATACACACAAAAATGCTCATCACGTTCATAAAGAACAAACAAAAAACTAAATCCACACCATAAAGGACTTTTGGATCCAACACCATCACCACCACCCCCAAGAACATGGGATGACCAGCGGAGGAACACAGACTGAAACAAAGTGGAATAAATATGATATATGTATGGAAACAACAAGAGTTTGATGCTATCCTGCTGATCTTTATTTCACTAAAATTCAACTTGAATCCTTTTTTATCCTTTTTTACATTTTTGGCCTCTGAAAAAGGGCCTGTCAGAACAAGCTTGGGAACCAGTGAGTAATGATTAGAGGGCTGCAGTCACATGCTGCAGGATAAGCCTCAACATGCAGGGTACAGACGAGAAAAGTCTGCACAACGTTAGGCTCTTAATAAAAGAATAAAAGTCTCTTTTAGGACATTATTTTTTTAAGGGAATATTTCAATCTACGAGATCTTCCTGAAGCCTCGTGGTGGGGGAAATAAATAGGTTGTTAGATGCATCAGGATTCTCTCTTGAAAGATTATCAACTGATGCAGAGACGTCAATAACAAGACATTTAAAACCAAACTCTGGACATTATGATCAACTGTAACATTTATGTAAGACCAGACTGCACATTTCAACAAAATCCTCAATGACACACCCCGACCCTTTCACACCTTTTTCTGAGATGATGTCATCAAAACTGAGGTTCACAGCCCCCTGTGCACAGAGGTTCTGTTTTAAAAGATCCTTCATCCCCACTGTCATTGTGCAGCTCAACAGCAAACAAGGAGGAACTTATGGACTCATTGAGCCGAGCTGAGCAACTGCAGATAGATACACTCCAACCAGCACCTCCTGTGTTGTGTATGGGAGCATTTTGGCTTATGAAGTTTAAGGGAAAAGCATTGAAACCTTTTATGGGTCATTTCAAACTTGCAAATTTGAGATTCCCACCCCTACACAAGCCTGGATTAAATCATTTATTCAGAGCCAAAGTTTTCACCTTTCTCATTTACATCCTGCAGTGATATTTTTCGTGTTGCACCTAAATATTTTTATCTGGACGTGTGCTAACATAAAAACACTAGCAATAGTAATTTGAAAAGGAAGAAAAACAGAACAGCTGAGATAAAGACTACAAACGCATTAGCCTTAACAGTAGGTAACAGCAATGATAGTAGGTTTAGTTCAAAGCACATTATTATAGCAAATGACACCTCAACAGTGAGTACAATATTAAAACATACTAACAGTTCCACCTCTTGTTTCTCCAGCTCTTTCACAGCGAGGCTCTCCTCCTCTGGAGCCGCCTGCAGATGGTTTTCAGTCGGCTTCACCTCGGTGGCTTTCTGTTGCTTCTCCTGTATGACAGCCGGAGCTCCTGTCGGGGCTCTGGGCTGAGACACAGGCTCTTCTTTCGGCGGTGGTTTGGTGAGTTGTTGCTCCGGTGGAAGGTCAAGAGACGCGGCTCCGGGGTTCTTCTGAGCGGCCAGCTGAAGGGCCCTCTCCCGCTGTAACTGCTGTCGACTCCGGCCGGCTGGAGGTTTACGACCGCGGGCTGCTGCTGCCGCTGAGTCTGAAAATACATCCGGTCATTACAGCCAGAGGTTCATACAGAAAATTATTCAATCAACATGTAAAGTTTGCATTAAATGTGTCAACTAATGAGAGAGCAGAATCAGATGCTAACTGTCCGAATAACATTAGCACGTTACCTTTCAGCTGCATCTTCCGTAACTCCTCGTCAGAAAAACCCGCCCAGCCGCTCATTTTACAACTTCACACCGAAAACACCGCAAACAAGACAATAAAACTATACACATATATGAAGTGTTTCGATTATTAACTCAAAATAGTCATTCTAAAGTTCTAAAATACAGACAAACTCCTATGAAGCTTTAAACGCCGCCGCCATCTTTGTTTATTCCTGCCACGTCAAGGACCCCAACGGACCGGTGACGTTGAAGTTGCAGATATCGCCTGAATAAAATCCTTTAAAAAAGAGAAATTTAAATAAAATAAGATAAAACAAATTCTCCCTGGGTCATCATCGTATATTTTCTTACAAACTAAAATTACATCTTCGTTTTTTAAATGTAAAACAATATGACTTTATATTTAATAAATAAAAGGCATATTTATGGAGTGCTTAATAAATCTACTGTGAAAGTTTCCATGAAAATTAATTTCTGTCAGACTTTATGATTTAGATTTAGTTTTAGATTATGCTTTCATTATATTTGATCAAACAAAATTTAAAAAAATATTTAATTTATTTATAAAATAATTTCCACTGGTTGATGTTTAAAAAACTCATATAGGCCAAATCTAAATCATGTTAAACTCACTTCACACCCCGTTTACGCTAATTTCTCATCTACTGCCTCATCCAGCAGATCTTTCCTTGTAGAGGGATCGTCTGTGTGTCATGGGTCAAAGGTTAATTGAGGAAGTGCTTCATGTGAACAAAGCATGAAATTTAAGTGGCTGCTTATTAGAGAGCAGGGCAGTTATTAGGATCTGTCTGTCAGTCTGTCTATCTATCTATTTTTATTTCACGTTTTACATTTTAGTAAGCTGTGCTTCACTGTGCGACTTTCATGCACACACTTCAGCTTTGACCAAATGCATGCCGATTTACCACAATACACATGACACCAAAATCTCTCTCATTTTAAATTTCAAAAATAAAAGTTTACCTGGAGCACAGGCAGTTTTAACCTGCCTGCAAAATAACACATGATGTGGACAATTTACTTTTCAGTTGAGTTTAATGTTACTGCTTTTTTCTCATCAGAAGAAAGCTGTTATTTTCTATGAAAATGATCACCAGCTGCATTACTCATGCCAATATTACTTATCATATCACAATATACCAATATTATTGTTGCCTGTATAGTTCTATTACAAATCTCTTTTACTGTAGCACTACTGCCACCTCTACAATGTCTTTTGCAGAGTTAACACAGCTGTCTTTACACTGCTGGCATGTTTAAGTGCCACTTGTTGAACCATGTAGCTCACTTTCTTACATTGTCATGTTTACAATACCATTTGAACAACTATAATACATGATTTGGACATATATTGTCACTATTTGTACATACAATATGTTGCTTCTTTGCACATATGTTGCTACTTTTGTATTTATCTATATTTTATTTTATCTTATTTTAATGTATATCCCCTGTCTCCCCCTTCGCACTGTCTTAGTGAAGCGGTAACCCTCCTTTTCATTTATATATGTCCCAGCACACTGTGTTACTGACAATAAAGTTGAATTGAATTGAGTATTGCAATATTATGTCTTGAGATACTGTCACAATTCTCAAAAAAATCAGTAGTTTACAACAATACACCTGACACCAAAATCTGTCTAATGTAACATAAACTATAAGTTTACCTGGAGCACAGACAGCTTTCATTACATGATGTGGACCATTTACTTTTCTGTTGAGTTCACTGTGACTGCTTTTCTCTTCCCAAGAAGAAAGCTGCTGTTCTCGATGAAAATGATCTCAAGCTGTATTACTCCACTAAATATGCAGAGCAGTCTGCCAGGTATGAGGGGGAGAATAAAGCCTATACTGTTGAAATGTTTTGTTAAAATTAGGAACAACTGGTTGGTGGCCACAACGTAGCTTCTCTGGAATGAGACCCCCTAGTTTAAAGCATTATCAGACACAAGTTTAGTGTTTTCAGACCAGCACAACCCCACTGCATTGAACAAGGACTTGTGTTGGTGTTGCTTCAGGTACAGGAGAGAAGATGAAACACGGTGCAGGAAGGTCAGTTTGAGGAATACATCTGCGAGTTGGAAGCTAATCAGAAGCCAAAACACAGCACAGAGGTTTATATAAAACTATAAGACAGGATTTAAAACCTCTAAGTTATCACAGTGACAATCATGTTATCCTCCATCTTCATGATTATGAAGTAAACAGTAGAATTAAACTATTTAGATTACAAACTGATTCATCAGACATCTGCACTGTTTTAGTCAATGTTGTGGTTTCACTTAACTGACTTAGGTGTTTTTTTCTCTCCACACACTGACTAAAAAGACTCAGGTCAGAGATGAAACGACGTTCAGAATAGGTTCAGAAGTGAAAGTATTTTCTCAGCCTATTTGAAGATATTGTTTGGATGTTTGTTTGGACCATATTTCACCCGGATTTGCAACATTTTTCATCCTTTACAATGTGCAAATAGTAGCGCCACTTTGGATCCATAGTAAGAAACTACATCCAAATTTCTCAGTTGAAAGCCAAAACAAAACAAAACAAACAAACATACAAACAACAACAACAAAAAAACAAAAACAATATAGTTTGTATTTATGACATTTTATAAGAAATTAAATGCATTGAATTTACGTCCTTCTGTAGCCCAGATTTTACCTTTGGAGAGATACTTTTACATTAATCATCTCTCTTTCAACCTACAACTGAACAAATTATTAAAATGATTAAACACATTTATTTTTTGCGGCATGTTGATGTTGTGGCTGTGTTTTAGCTGAGACGTTCAGACCGAATATCAACCAGTTTTCAACCAGAGATCAATGTTGAAATGCTTATTTGTGGTCACTTCAGAATTAGAAACGGTTTTATTACCAAGTAGGTTTTCATTTACAAGGAATGTGCTGTGGTAAATATGTTGGTGCATAACAACAAACACAGTACTAAAATATAAATAAATATTAAGGTAAGTACTGCCAGTTAAAACAGCATAAACTGAAAAATAGAGAATGGTCAATAAACACACGGGGGAAAAAAAAGTAAATTGTCTGTCCTGTCAGGTTTATCGCTCGGCAGGTCACATTTTAAATTTAAATTTTAATCAGATTGTTCCAGCACAGAAAACAGCAAAGTTTCTTATTGCTGTCATGTCGTGTGCTTTTCTTGCGAATATCTCCTATTAATTCAAACAAATTGACAGCAGGCGGGCGTATCGTGTCTGGTGAGTCAGTCGTTGAGGAGGTGGAGGTGGTCTGCGGACAGGAAACGGGACAGAAGGTATTTCAGGACTTTGTATGAAAGAGCTGAGTCTGTATGATTTGTTTTTTATTGCTTTCTGTACCACTGTCATTCAGCACACAGCATCACATACTGCCTTCATTCAGCTCCATATTCCATCATTACCTTCATTTATGTCTGACTCTGTACGGACTCCTTGTTCCCCTCAGTAATTGGTCAAGCTACAGACATAAAGCGTGTCTTTTTAACCTTGGCACTGCGATGCAAAAACAATGACCTCTGCTTGGCAACTAATAAAAACTGGCCTCCACATCTTTTTTGCATCTGGGGGCCAATTATGTGCAAGTTAAAAGGCGAAACACCTCAGGAGGGCATAAATCGCCGGCAGAGTGGAGACAGGGCCAGGCATGGAGGCCAGATGGCAGAGAGACAACCACTTTGGGTTCAGAGCGTGTTTTGCTGCCACGGCGTCGGGCCGAGGATGGGATGGCCTTGGATCCCTGATTATGGAGAGCCAGAGGGGACCACATGGCTCATTACTGAGATGACCTGCGGAGGCACATCGGGGTCAGAGGTGGGGGAAGTGTATAAATCCCCTGTAGGAACGGGTGGTACTGATAGGAGGAGGTTACCGTGATGACTGCGCTCAGTTCATAAGTTCAACATGTCGGATCTGTCGTCCACGTGTGTCGAGACGCGTCTTCTAAGAATCAGAGAAAGTTGTTCCACTCTTTAAAACTTCAAGTCGACATCAATCTGAAGTTAATTTATACATGACTGATTGGTTAAACAAAGTGTTTTGTCAGGATGGGAAACAAGAAGATTAATTGTGTAAAATCTTCAGATATCAACTTGACTCACTCATTATTATTTTTTAAATAGATCAATATTTTATTAGTATATCAATTAGGCTTTAGGAACAAGCATAGCTCTGTCACAGCTACACTGCTGGTGGCAAATGATTTTTCTGTAGCCTTTGATAAGAAACAACCTCGGCTACGTTTACATGCACACTACTTTTTCACTAATGTTCAGAATATGGAAATATTCTGAATTGAATAAAGATCCTGTAAACAGGATATGCCAGTGTGATATTCTGAATTAGGCCTTATTGTGAATGGAGCATATTCTGATTTAGACATGTGGGATATGCTGGAATTACTCTGGTTTTGGGAGCATTCTTTGGACATTTAAACCCCAAATTCAGAATATGTGTCTCAGTTGAGGTTTTTACAGCAGTTTTATGACACACAGCCGCTTCTGCTCTGTGCTGTAAACAGACCAACCAGCCAACAGTTTACAAGCCTGGGGTAGAAATGCAAGCACAAAAGGAAATCTCAAATTTGAGGTCAGAGGGTGAAACACACCTACATTTAAACATTATTTTAAACATTTGATATCAACATATTTGTTGATTTGTGCAAATATTGTCATGCTGACATTTTCAATAAAGTGGTTAAATCAGTAAAAGAGGGAGACTGTGTTCGCACGGTCAAACAGGTCTGCCACCATGGAAAGGTTTGACAAAATACTATTTTGCAGGACAGAAGTGTCCATAATCAGAGTCTGCACAGGTGCATGTAAATGGAAATATTAAAGGAATATTCAGTTTTATTAGTCATGTAAACAGTTTAGTAGGAATATGGTCTCTTTCAGGATAAGGATAAAAAGTGGAATATTGTGTGCATGTAAATGTAGCCATTGGCAGTACTTTTTATTGATCTGGCTAAAGCTTTCAACATAGTTGGCCATTATATTTTACAGCCAGACCTCTGAACTCAGGACTTTCAGAAGAAACAGTTGCTTAGTTTTCAACCTATCTTAGTAATACATCTTAGTGCATCGGGTATGATGGTCTATGTTCTGATATTGCATCCGTCTACATGGGTGTTCCACAGGGCTCTGTATCAGGCCCTCTCTTATTTACTATTTATATAAATAATCTGTCGCTTCCATGGACGTTTCTCGCTGTGGTCACAGCTAAAACCATGTCCGCAGCTACCAGCAGTTTCTCCAAGATGCTGATTGGCTGCACCACTTTTGGTGCGGACACAAAAATATCACTTTAAGCTTGGCAAGATGGATTCTCACGTGAACTCGCAAATCAAATATTCTCCATCCTCAGCCTGGAATATGTTACAGAATGACTTGAAACTCAAAGACTTAATCCCATTAAATGTTTTTAAATCCAAAGTTAAAGAATTAGAGGCAGATTCATGAAGATGTCGATGTTTTTATTACCCTGCCAGAAATTTCTTTTCTAATGTGAGTTTTAATCATTGTTGAAGCTGCAAAAGGTAGAAAGACCAGAAAAATAGTTGATTGTTGAGTCCTAAGCCTGTCCTGTCAGCTGTCTGTCAGCTCTGTGCCTCAGCTTCACCCCAATCGTCTCCACACAACACTTTGCAAAAGCCCTGTGATAGATGCAAATTAACGCAACTGACGGTAAAGTCAAAAGTGAGCCGACATTTTCCTGTTGCTCACTAACATGACTCTCTTTAAGATTCTCCTTCTGATGATTCCATCTTTCTTTTTTGAGTTGTTTTGTAGTTTAGGCAGTAGTTACCAATGCTGGAATAGCAACATTTCTTGCAAAAGTTTCCGCCATTGATTCAGGCTTTCCACCGAATGGACGTGCACGTGCAGCTGCACTAGTAGAACAGCCAATAGGAACGCCCGGTCTCTGAGATGAACTGTGATTGGTCAAAGTCTTCTGTCACAGGCCAGCGTTCCTAAAGCCTGAACACAGAGGAGGCGCAGAAGTCTAGTTCTGTCTCAGACCACTTGATTTACAATATTCTGAAAGGTTATTATGAAATTATTTCTCAATGATGCCAAAAATATGTTGCCTACTACAGCTTTAATTGTATTTTGTCTCCCTCATAACTTTGTGTTTTTGCTGCTGATCATCTTGGCCAGGTTTCCCCTGAGAAAGAGCCTCTTAATCTCATGGGATTCTCTTGGTTTAATAAAAGTTAAATTTGAAAAAATGTCAAGCTTTGTCAACACTGTAAAGATCTTAACTGGTGTTTTGCACCATTTATTGAATCCTCCTGAATAATCTGCTCACTGTACAATATCCTGCTTATTACAAAAAAACAAAACAATCAAGAACAGGAACTTTGAAGACTGTTTTATTTTTTGTTAA
>JAJHUR010027321.1:871-32245 GCA_027495735.1 Lutjanus campechanus | reverse complement strand
AACTCTGCTTAGTAGTGTCTTTGGCCTGTAATTTGGCAAAAGCCTTGATTACACTGCAGGTTCCTGCCCTTGGGGCCACCCCCCTACCCCCACCCACCACCTTCCACCCAAGCTTATCCTCAACGGCAACCGTCCAGCTGCTGTCTACATTGTTTTACAACAATAATGAAGTGCCCCAGCAAGACAAACACACTTAAATTGTACTGATATTGATCAGCCTGGACCTGAACTTGTGTTTTAAGATATAGCTACAGTACTAGGGCTAACCGCGGTCATGTGATGCTTTTAAGGTACAACGCCAGCGTAAGCAGGGTTCAGTGTCAAGATTTTTTTCATTTGCCTGAAGTTCTATTTTACTTTACAAATTATTTTATTTATTAGCAGTTATCAAATAACAATAAAAGACTAAACCTGTAACCTGTACTTTACATTTGCTCCCATTTTGACAACTTGCTGCTCGCTCTTCGTCATTTGCAGGCAGCGCACATGTCACAAACCTTTCCCTTGAAGGAGGAACAGTATCCTTCAATAAAGTCCAATAAAACAATTGTAACAAGTAATTACTTGGGCAGTCGTGATAAACTGCAATCCTGCAGGAATATATTGCTTTTTCACCTTGGTAAAAAAAAAAAAAAATCCATACCACTACAGCCCGAAGTCTGAACCCCCCCCCGTGTGTCACCTCAGGGGGTTACATCTATGGATACGAATGTGCAAATGTTTACACGGTTTTGTTTTTGTAGTCTTGTCTGAATAGTGTCAATCAGTCGATCGCTCATGTTAAAATTGTATTGTCTCTTCAGTGGCCTGAAACAGAGCAGTGCCCCAGCTCCTCTGTGCACCTCTACCTCACACTGAGCAGGTGTGTAAATATCCTTCAGGTATTTGAAAAATGTCCCCCCCTCTCCTCATGCCGCGGAGAGTAGCCTCGGACTCGAGCGCCAAGACGTTCAGAGCGATGAGTGATGTGAGAGGCGGCTGCCACTGTTCGTACCCTGGGTGTCCCTTTATCTGTGGGCCCACCCTCACATCAGTCCTGTCAGTCTTCATTTTCTCCACTAACTCAGCCCTGAGGTTAGGATACGACATGGCTTCATATTTCATTGAAACAATGTTATTTGCCTTTCGGTGCCTCTCTCTCAGCCTCCTCCAGTCAGGTCTCGTTTCAAACCTACAGTGAAGGTGAAACATGGGCAAAGGTGAAGTTCAGAGCACATACAGACCAAATTCTACTTGCAAATTAGATAAGTGTGTGTTAAAACCTGCAGGAAATACTTCTTCAATTAGGACATTTTGGAAAAGTTAATATATTTTCCAGGCTTTTTGTGAAAGCTGCATTATTAGAAAAGCAGGTCACTTGTTTCTAATGTATTTATTTATTAGTATCAGTATTTATTTTCTGTATCATCTTCATCTCACATCAAAAAATTTTAGTTTGACTCTTAATCCTGTGATTTATTTTCTCATATTTTATAGATTTTGTTAATTGTGTCCCTCCACTTTCTCAGTTGTGGCACCTCTGGTTTCAACAAGATTTTTGGTCATTTGCTTAAAGCTACTATAAGGAGATTATGGAGGTTTATGGATATTTAACTGTCTCAATTCAATACTGATGCCTCTATATGTGATAGATTCTTTATAGTCACTCATAATGACCGCCGCCAGGTCAAATTCTCCTTGAAATCAGATGTAATGACCCTGTGTTTACATTTTCCCAGCCAAAGTTACAGCAAGTTGTACTTCAGCCTGTTAAAAAGACTCAGGAGGAGATTTTTCCTCAGATAATTTTTATTTTTGACGTTATATTTTATGTTATTATGGTTTTGTCCAAACGGGCCATATGAAAGTTCCCTGCAGCAGCTTTAATCAAATCGTGAAGATAATCGTTAGTTGGAGCCCAAGGGCGAGGTCTTGAAAAGATATTTGATTGTATAAATGGACCCTCTGGATAGTAATAATATGATTGTGGATGTCAAAAGCTTTCACGGTTCATTTTGCATCATACATGTGGGTAAAATATGTTCTCTGGTAGAATGTACGGTATTATGGGAATGCCTCACATGGTTTCTGTAGATAAATATACAGTGAACTGTAAAGAGATCCTGGTGGGATATTACTTCAACATTTCTCTCTGTTTTCACAAATGGCTTTGTGTGCATTAGCCCGAAAATTATCAGCACTTAACTCTGTTTGAGGCCAAGCACTCCTTTCTTGTGGCTAATAGCTGGTATGCGAGCCCGAGCCTTCATACCAGTCAGATTCATTGTGCTCCCTCGTCCCTTGTTCTCTGTGGGGACATTTCGCGTGTCATCATAGTCTTAATTGGCATGAGATGGAGATGGGATTATTGTCGGAGACAAATTAGCCACCTGTCTTGAAGAGAAGCGGACTTTGAAGTTGGTTGTCAGACAAAGTCGTGAGAGGGCACATCTTAAATTTAAACACCAGTTAAAAGGATAAACATCATTAGGAAAGTAAACTTGTTTGTAGTTTGTGGCATCTTGTCTCCCTTTGCTTGTCTGGTATGTAAAGTATGTCCCATTTGCTACATTAGTTGTTGGTGCGGCTTTGTTTTGAGAAGAATGTCATTTTCCTCGGTGTAATTATACACACAGAAGCACAAGGGATGTCATGTGTGACACATAATTGCCTGTTGCACTGCCACTGTGGTGGTTCTCTGCACTTCTGTGCAACGGACTGACACCGTCAGCTCTTTCTCTCAGAGACACACCCTCACCTGTGTGTAACTGATCTCAACACTTTGGTCAGCCATTTGTTTTTCATAATCCTGAAAAGGAAAAAGTGGAATGGAGAAGAAAAACATCCTACCTTCAGATGTGTTGCCAGGGTTTTTTCTTTTAAAAAAAAATTCTAACTGCCTTTCATCTTGAGAGACTGGTGCTTCACCATCACTGTGGTTAGTTGTGATCAAAGCTGGATGTCTTTATGTATGGAAAATCAAACAAAGCTTTACAAACAAATCAAAGCGCAGAAAGACCCTCATGAAGATCACTTCCTATGGATTCTGCTGCTCGGCCCTAATCCCATAATACTCTGCATCTAAAGAGACAGAGAAGTGTGCAAGTATGTGACCACACAACTGTCGAATTACCTTGAGGAAAGGAGGAAAATGCCTTGAGGGAACGAAAAATGCTTTGGCTCTTGGAAGTGGCAGCCAGACCTTCAGTGGAGCTGTCAAACGCCAAGGCTGCTCTTTGTCCCATTGGGAAGTGCCCGTAGGGCAAACAGAAATGTTGTGGTTTCCTTTTAAAATGTTACTCTATTTAGGAAACTGACGGAAAGGGTGTAAGCGCTTGGAGTCACGTAACAATGGCATTTGACCGTCTAGAGTTTCTCACCACAGTCAAAAGACTTAATGCTGTCATGTCTGTCTTACAATCAGCGAAGACAGTCAGCTCCAGCAGCAAAGGGATGTAATTATTTGAGCTTTCAGTTCAAGTAGCTCTCATGGGTTGGCAATTATGGACTTTTCTTAGCAACTTATGTTGTGCTTATAGCTCCATCGTGTTGCTTAGACAACCATCAAAGCCTGTGTGGAGGTGTGTGATGGTAAAGGGTAATACTTAGTAGAGAACTTACTCTGAGAGAAATAGCTCTAAGATTGTGTTCATGCCAATTTTGGTTTGTCCGGTTTAATCGAACCCTTTCGCATTTAACTTGTTGGTGTGAATGCTGGAATCTGAACCAAACAACCACCCTCTGGTCTGCCACAAAAGGGCGGTCTCGGACGGCAATGCATTTGCTACCAAAATACTGCAGGAGACAAACCTGGACTCAGGAGATTTTCAGTGTTTCTTCTGCCTAATGAATATTTTATTTTTGTTATTTGCCTAGTTTTCGTGCACTTGTATCATTTCAGATCAGTGTGAGAGTGGCCGGTTTGTCTCTCTCCTTTCTCTATTCTCTTCTTTGTGCTTCATCAATGAACAGAGACAAGCAACAACAGCTTTCAGTAGCCCACTTTTGTAGGTTTTACCTGAATTTCTGACATCTGAAGTTTACTTTATCTCCTTCGTGCCTTTTTGTACATTCAAATATTTCCTTTATTTTGCTGTTTCGTGTTTGCTTTCAGCTGTATAGCCTATGTATATAAAGTCACCGAAGGTTTCACTACAAAGTCCTGCTGGATAGATCTGCTGGCTAATGTTAGTTTTAAAAAAAAAGTCCTGGTTGGTTTGTGTCCAGGACCTGTGGGCCCCACACCAGGCAAAGCCTCCACAGGTGTCCCAGCCATCATCGCCTTCCAGTCTGGCCACTACTTCAGCTAATTGGATAATTGGGTCAGACGAGAGTCTCAGGCCGGAGCCTAAAAGACCCCGGGGAAGCCTGTGGTCCCCTGCAGTGTGAAACAGAACTGATATGGCCTTTTACTGTCAAATAAGCACTGCTCAGCTGTTTTGACAGCGGCTATAGTGAAAGTCACACCATGTCAGCTCGCGTGTTTGTTTTGATGAAAATTCAAGCTGGCTTGTTTTGTGGCTGCCTAGTGTCATTTCTGCTTTCGTGACCATGACAGTGAGTTTTCTTTTGTGTCTCTGTCTCTCCTGTGGTGAGCTGTCTGAGGCTGGCACGCATAAGCGAGCCCCCACAAGCCCCCAGCCCATCCACTTCTACCACTTCAAGCTACGCCCTTCTCTCTTGTCCTGTGCAGGCATGCATTATTTACCCGCCTGCATGCCTCCTCCGTATGCATGCATCTTGGTCAGCCCCTTACAGTGTGTGGGTACATGACTGAACATGGGACAGGTTATGCAGACAGTTATGTATTATTAGTATGTTCTGATAACATGTGTGATTTACTTTTTTAAGACTTTTTCCAAGATGCAATACTTGCGTTTGTTCAAATAGAAAATTTTTATAAAGATTTAACCATAACCTTTTCAAAACATCATAAAATTTTATTCTGTGAATCTCAACTGTGGGGTGACCTTGACAGTAGAGTAACCACTCTTTGTAGTACCCCAAATCTGTATTTAAAAACTCTATAATGAGCAGTTTTGACAATGACTTAGAGGGTTTCTACAGCTACTCAGCAGAATAATGGAAACTGATACAATTCGATGGCACTTGAATGTTAAGTTAATCTTAATACACAATGCAGTGTCATCTTATAAAGCCATTATATCTAGTGTAAGTTCCTGCTTTTAACTTTAAAAGCATTGTGAAGCTCCTCAGAGTTTAATGAGACCATAGTATATTATTTCAAACACATGCTACTGCAGTGCAGGCTTGTTGTCACAGTCGTGATCTTTATCTCTACGATCCTTATCTTGTTTGCAGGAGCAGTGATCTTGTTAATCCACACATCTGTATTTTATCCACACATTTAGAGGTCAGTTTCAGTGCTGCTACCTGAAACATGGAAATGTCCCCCCTTGAGGCATATCTATTCATTAATCTGGGTGTTTAAACTGCACTGATGCAAATTCACAAGCCGGTCCTTAAATCACACTTGGTAAAATTGTGTAACGTCAACACACACAATTGTGTAATGTTTATATTACAGTGCAGTCACAAAGTATTATGGCTGCAACATGTTTTTTTGTTTTGGCTCTGTGCTGCAGCACATTTTATTTGAAATGTAAAACTGACTATGAGGTTTAAACACGGACTGTCATCTTCAATTTGAGGCTGTTTACATCTGCATCAGATGAACAATGTAGAAATTGTAGCCCTTTTCTGTACATAGCAATAAGACATGTCATCATAAACTTATATAAACCATGTTTTTAAAGCTCCTATTTGTAAAATGTTCGATATGATTACAACATCCTTCAAAATATATATTTTTGTGGAAAAGGAGCCGATAATATGCAATAATATTATCGACTTCCTTCCTAATTTAGTGCTTAATATCTGTCTGTCTCATATTGATCCGAGTATATTAAATATTCGTATTTATCTAAGTAGTAGCAGTAACTTGGTCTGTAAGGACTTGGCTTGGGATTCGAAGGGTTGCCGGTTCAAGTTCAGCACGAACCAGTCAGTACGGAGCGTGGACTGGTAACTGGAGAGGTGCCAGTTCACCTTGAGCAAGGCACCGAACCTCTAACTGCTCAGGGTGCCTGACTATATGTATGTATATGTGTGTGTGCAGCACCCTGACTTTGGCATCTCTCCATTAATGCATGCCTATAGGTCCTGTTTGTGCATGTGTGTGTGTGTGTTTCGAGTCTGTGATTGTAAAATATATAAAACGGAGTGAAAATATGTAATTTCCCTCAGGGATAAATAAAGTATGTCTTCTTCTTCTTGAGAGTACAGCACAGGTTTTCATCACATAGTTTATGATTGACCTTGTGTCGCTCTCTCTTTTTTTAACCATATCTCTGTATGTGTCCCTGAATAATAGGACAATATTAAGCCACCAGGTTTTTTTTTTAAAAACTCGTACACCTTGTACTATCTTCCAGTGCATTTTTTTTAAAGATGTCATTTGCTTGCAAAGGCAGCATCATCACAGGCAATGTACCGAGACATTTAGTGAGCATGTCGAGGAGACTGTGCAGGCATAAGCTGTTTTAAGACATTAACTTTGCTGTGTTGTTTTGTGTATCTGTTTCTTATTAAAATCTAAATAAATCTCTACACGACCAGTAAATTTAACAAAGAATGTCAGTGAGCAAGTGTTATGACGATAATTAGTCATTGTCCTCTGTAGATTTTGATGCTACAGTGTGATGCATTTGATGTACTCCATTCACTTCTAAGATGTTTGGCTGTGACTACGACGATGCTTGCCAAAACCAATATTGTTTGAAAGACTCAAGGTGTAGATCAGTGGTTCTTTTTCTGGCATGCTCCACTTCAGAGTCTGAAAAATGTTCACACCCCACAGTTTTTAAAATAAATCTTTAACAGTGGTTGGGGAAGCAACTATGGCTGCTGTGACTGGCAATATCTTTGTCCCCCTCCTCTCATCGTCTCGATTCGCAGCCAGGAAATGTGCGCAAGCTGCAAATTCACTAGGTTATGTGCACTGTCATTACACCCACCAAACAAAATAAACTCACAGTGTCAAGAAATTAAATATTCTCACATGTATTCTTGTTTTTAAACAGAAAAATACAACCTTACACCTTCCGAGTATAAATTTCTCTTTTTTAGGCAACTAAGACGAGCTTAATTGGCTTGTAATCCGTTGTAAAACACGCTACATTCAAACTTGACAGAAAACCACTAACTAACCACTAACTTAGTTTCACTCCGTATTTCTGCCCTGGTCATCCACCATCCTCACCTGCAGTGGTGCCCCACAGCTTGAAAACCGCTGGTGTAGACGTTGGTCCAGCAGCTGCATGATATGTGGTTCTAGTCTACATCAGAGTTGCTGGGCTGGCGGCAGATCTTCTGTGCCCCAGCAGTCAAGGCTGCCACAACAATTTTCCAGGATAGGGCTCCTCTCATTGTAGTTTGGGGGTACCTCACATAACATGGTACCTCTTGAGAGGATCATTAGTTGTAACAAGACCTCGTAGCCGCGAAAACCCCACCAACCACTGCGCTCTTCAAAAACAATGAAAACCTTCCACCGCTGGATTTGTGTCTTGTTCCCCGCTGAGAAATAGCGACAGAAGATACGGTTTCAAACGGGTGCAGTAGAATACCTCTGGCATGATGGCATCGCTGTCCTTTTTGAGCAATTTATTTTCATTCTGCTTGAGAATCACCCCCCGCCACTCTCATACCAAGAGTCCATTTGATGAATTGCAGCGGATACCTTTAGAATAACCCCTACATCGAGGGTGTACTGTTTGTTTTTCTTGCGTGGAAAGCTTCAAAGATATCCAAAGACAGATGGAGTTGTAAAAGTATCGGTGCTTGTCATATTAGTTCCACTGGCTCTGTACTGTAATTGACTGTTCAAAAGGGTTTTTGTCTGTCAAAGGATTATGTTTTGGGCATTTTTGTGGGGTGTCTTTATTTAGAGTTAAAGGCCAAACACATCAGAGGCTTAGCCAAACGGGTGATTTAACAAAAAACTAGATCCCCTCCTATGTGCAGATGCTGCTCTTAAGATCTTGTTTTCTGACAGCTTAGTTAAAACAAAAGAAGCGAGCTGATCTTTGACATTGATACTTTTGAGTTGTTGTTTTAATGGTCTCCACCAAGCTGTTAGTTCAGCCTGGGAGAAGGGATGGAAATTCCTTTTTAATTGCCCCGCGAGATCGCACAAAAAGGACTCGATGGGCATCTCTCTTACGGTGCTGGATTAAAATGAATATTTAACTAGACAGGCCTGTTTAATAGTTAATTTCTTTAAAGGCTTTTGTCTTTGTCAACCACGGGGTGCCAATCCATTTCAAACTGTACAAATGGCTCTCTTGGAGCCTCAGACGGGAGACAGATGCTTTCCTCTGATAAAGTCATGAAGGGTAAATCCATCTATTATATACCCCCAAGATAATGCCTGAGGGGGAAGTGAGAGCAAATACTGTTGCCAGGCAAAGTGTTAGTAAGGCACAGAAACAGGATTTTAATAACATTCTGCTTTCCAGTAAGGTCTTTATTTGTTGATTTTGTTGGGCGTTGTGTATTTGTTTAATTAAAGAAGAATTTGGCATCAGTGTTGCAGTTGAACGGCACCTTTATTTATCTTCTTTATCTCTTAACTTAATGTGTTGTGTGTGCTTTACACAAGCAATGTGTATTGAGAAATGGGGCCAAAGTAGCACTGATAAAGTCCTGTTTCTGGTATTAATGTGAAATCAAGCTGAAAGTTTCGAAGCCCAGCTGTCTGTGATGTAGCTATCGACCCTGTCCTTGAACATTTTGTACATTTCAATCCTAGTGGAGGGACTAAAACATATAAAGGTGCAGGATAAACTTGAGTGGAGTGGATGAACATCGAGCTGGAGGCGATTTCATTTATAAGAGACTGTTGGCAGGCAGCAGCAGCAGTCTCATTAAGTACTTGTAGGGTGTTGATTTTATACAGCGCAGCTTTCCTGCTGATGTGAGTCCTTAGAATACCAGCTCACCTCATGCAGTCAGTAAAACAGGTCTTATCAAATTTAATGAGTCCGACAGAGTGAATTTAGAGAAATATTTGAAACCGTTAAAGCAAGGTCTTTCTCATTGTTGGTTATTAACCACTTTTCTTCGATTAAACTGTACAGTTATATAAAACGATAAAAGATACAATACTAGGAGCAAAAGCTCAGCATAGTATGACTCTAATAGTTAAACCATTACTATTGGAAACTGTGTCTTTAATAAGGCAAAATATCAAGATGGTAATAATAACGGTAACATTCACATTTTAAAAAGGTAGCTGTGTCATTTTGAAATCTATGTTGCTTATTATCTTCTGACGTGTCAGTCAGACATAGTACATAGTGTATAAAAGTCAGTTCTGGTTGTTCCATTATATTTTTTTACTGCTGGGAAATGATCATGACCCTTCATCTTCCCTGGACACACCCGCTAACTGTAGCTAGCATAAAAGATAAAAATAGGCACTCACAAAACAGATAGATTGATGCAGTCTTATTTTTTAGTTCTGTGTCTTAGAGGGTAACTTCCAGGTACAATGCATAAAGCATATATTGTATCAATGTACATATTTACATGTACATGACTTAAATCATCAGTTGGAGACCCATCCGTCGAGTCTGAGAATCTTCAAGTCGAGCAGTTCTTTTATTCATAGTAACAGGATACAACAGAAAGATGATTACAAAATGCGCAGCGAGAACATTTTAGTGAGGAATCATAAAAATGTTTTAGTGTTCAACATTAATGGGTTTTCTTTTTCAATTCCCCAATCGTGCAAGTGGGTCAAGTCCACCCCAATTTCTCGAAGGTGAGGTGATATCTTTAAATGTTTTATGTCAGTCAAAAACCTGAAAACAGCAATTTCTTCCATTACTTTAACCAGTAATTGATTATCAAAATAGTTTCGGTAAACAAGTTTCGGTTCTTGTTTTTTAGCTGTGTCATTATACACAGAGCAATTCAACAGCATGACAGGCTATAAACTTAACAAACCAAGTCTCAAAATCCCCACAAACCACAAAATTAACTGTGATAAAAAGCGGAGAAGGCTGGTAGAAACGGTGATGCGCTGTAATGGCTGACATGCTGTCAGGAGCCCGGCCAGAGACGAGCTCTGTGGTGCGCTGGGATTTTATATCAGAACTATGCGCAGGAGTATGCACACTTTTATTTTCTCTGACTGTGTGTAAATCTGACATTTTCACATCATATATGACAAAGAAGGGCATTTAAACACGAGTCTTGCTGGTGAAACACACTCATGTTGGCTGATATAGGAGTTTAGTATGGTTTTGTGCTGGAAAAAAGAAACAAATCTTCATATTAAAGAGCTAAATGTGGTTAGACTGACGAAATTCTGAGTTGGGCACAGCCCTAAGCCTTTTCAAGCTAATACGGGGTACTTCAAAAAGAAGACGAAAGGAAAACGTGTCTCCTCGTAGGAGTTGTCTGCAACGTCTCGTCATCTTTTGTTAAGATCACACTTAAGAGAGCACTACTCACACGCAAAGTGTCTCTCTGAGCTGTCAGTGCCACAGCTTGTTTGGGCAAACACACCTCACCACTATAGAGCTGCTGTCGCCCGAGGGGATGATCATGACTGACTGATGGGCAGGTGGAGCCCCTCCTCTCCACCTCCCTGATTAGCCTTTAGTTTTTGACAAAACACTGTGATTATGGGCTTCAGTGACCAACAAGGCGAGATGCAGACACTATTGAGACTTGAGTCAGAAAGGGGGGAAACACCCACCTCAACACTGTCTGGCACAAATGAACCTTCCTACACCTCACACTGCATTTGGCAATAACTGACCTCGTGCAAGCTGAGTAAATGTTGTTACATCAGCAAGGACACGCCATCTGTTTTTTGTCCTAACTTATGACTGCTTATGGCAGAGTTTTCCCTTATGTTCAAAGTCTGAATATTTATGGCCAACTGGTTCGGACCACAACACAATTTCTTAGACTAACTGTCTTAAATAGGGCTGCAACTAATGATCATTTTTGTTGTTGATTGATCAGTTAGTTGTTTGGTCTGTGAAATGTCAGAAAATGGTAAAAAGCAAAATGTCGATTGGTTCCCAAAGGTGACATCCTCAAATGTCTTGATTTGCCCACAACCCAAAGATATTGAGTTTACTGTCATAAAACTAAAATATTCACATTTAAGAAGCTGAAATCAGAGAATTTTGACTTTTTCCTTTTAAAAAAGTATGTAAACTGATTAATTGATTATCAGAATAGTTGGCGATTCATTTAATAATGGATTCATAATTGATTAATTGTTGTAGCTCTAGTTTTAGTTGGGGTGTACGTTAGCTGGCATATGTCAGCTTTTTGCCAGTATCATGTAAAGTTGTCTAGCAAATGAAAACTGATATGCCAAATATATGCCAAAAAGATCATATAACATCTCTAAAATAAAAATAGCATTACAAGATTTAAAGAATGTGTGATACTTTTGTTTTTTGATCATCACATCTGCTATATGTCCGGATGAGAGAATGAACTTATATGGGAACGTAAAACACATGGCCAGTAGTTGTTTTTTATGGCCGTTATTCTGGAATATTAATGGACGTCAAAAAGTCTTGTGTAAACTCTGGTCAGTGTCTCAGTTTCAGTTTCCTTTAACCTGCTTTCCCACTGAAACAGATAGTGGCCTGTCTGCACCTCCAACGTGTTTTGTGGATTTATCAGTGAATGGAAGCAGTCGCCGTGGAGGCCCCCGTGTGTCTAGAGGACGAACCGTTCCTCTGGCACTAATGTCACACTGAAGCAGATTGCGGACAGTGATAATGGGTTGCTGAAGATGCACTCCGTTTAGAAGTGGCCCTCTCTGCTTGTCATCAAGCCTTTGCACTGCTGAACATTAGCAGATTGGGGCCAGAGGTTTGCATGCCTGTTCGATGGATGTAATATCAGTGAACGTTGCCAAGCCTGAACCCAAATGTTTTTTGTTTAGTTGAGCAATTCAGAATTACCCATTACGACTGGAGAAAGTAAAAGTATTAAGACCAAAAAAGCAATGACTTTTGTGATGCTAATGTTAGTCAGATGAATGCATACTGCCTTTTTTATAAATACGACTGTACTGGATTAAAATCCGTGACAGAGAGGTGAATAACAAATGTCATGAACTGACTTGCTGTTTTCTGTTGAGCGGAAACTTAATAGCTATTTAGCTTTCTGTGTTTGGCCTGCCTTCTTCTTTTTTAGCTGCTGATGAGATAATTGTAGCTCCTAAGCTCAGTGATAGCTGTGCACTTTATTTTGATACATCTCAAGCTTTTGGCCTCAACCTTTGTGAGACATGGACCTGGCGAAGTTCTGCATGGACGTTTCTGGTTTTGCGGTGCCTAAACAATGAACAACCAGGGTATTGATTTAGAAAAGACGTATTCAGGGCATCTACTTCACGTTTATGGATTTGTATATTTGTTTTTTGCTTTTTTTTTTCCATGAAACTCAAGTTTGCCCTCTCTATCTGAAGGTAACTTAGCCAAAGGCAAGTAGGAACACTCTTTGTAATGCTGAGATCCGTGGATAATTAACAAAAGCAGCCCTGTTTATGGCGTGCCCGTGAGCCAACCCTGAATGCTAATTTGATTCAAACCGAGAAGCTTTTGGGGCAAGGGCATCGTTGCTGGAAAACAAAATGGTTACCAACATGCACCAAGGCTTTCCCTAAGCCTCGGGTGTGTCTCTCAATCTCAAAATCTCTGCCTGATAGTCAAAATTATTTTACTTTATTTACAGTAGTCCAGAATCAAAAGATTACCTCATAGGCCTCCAGTCTGTACATCAGGTTGTTGTTTGTTTGTTTTTTAACAAAACTGATTAGAGGGTGTGATTTTTAAATGGCACATGGAGGGTTAAATTCATTAGGCTCTCCATCCAGCAATTTGCTGAAAGAGGCATGTATTATTCTGAATATTGATGGGAGCGGGATTAATTAAAGGCAAATTAGCATTCATGTAATCAGCTGGATATGTTGGTAAATTGACATCTAAAGAGAATGTCACTGTTTTGTTGTTTATTTGCTACAACTTTGACTGATTTGAACATGTTCATGTTTACTTGAACAGGGACAAGGTGCCAAAAACATTAAAGTAGAAATTTGCAATATATTTACTTTAATATGACCACGATGTGTCATCAGAGATTAAGAAATTATGTTAAATTGAAATACACGCTTCTCTGACATCAACGCTGCTGCTGCGGTGTCCCCCTTTGAAATTTCTATTCCCAGACGGATTAAGTGTTTTTCTTTTTCTTTTTCATGTTAATTAGAGTTCAAATTAATGCCGAATGTTCGCCGAATGAGTAAGTGTCTGTTTATGAGTCATAAGAAATCATTACTAATCTAGTAGGAGGCAGAGATGTCTCCAACAGTTAAATTGAGCAATAAGTTAATGGAGTTTGGCAGGCAGTGAGACAGGCAGCGTGTGTATTTTCACAGCAGTGGGCTTTTGTTTTCAGGATTAGGGGCTTAACTTTACATTGACAGACAATTGACAGTTACAAACAGCTGATATAACAGTGTAGGACTCGTCATGTTGCACACGACCTGCGCTCCTGCAGTGTTCCAGCAGCCTGTAGAGCTTCTCCAAGTCTAGGGAAGAGGTGGCGGAGGGAAACAACTTGCTCAACCACAGATCATATATTAAATAGGATTTCAACCTCTTTAATATACAATCCGTGACTCCAACTGCAATACTCATTTTTGAATGCACAATTGCTACATATTGCTCCTTGAATCTTGTATATAACAAGGTGAGGTGTAAGTACCAGGTTTTTAAGCCAGTTGCTATTTTCTGCCCACAATAGCTAGCAAAATAATAAAATCTTTCTCCATCACTATAGGTTCATAAACCTCCCCAGCCTTTAAATAAAGAGCTGTTCTGAATAAGTATGCATTATATTGCACCACATCTATTGAAGAAAAATCCTTTTGCCCCACTATTGTAGAGTGCTCTCTATGGGATGAGCATTATGAAGACATCACATTAATACCACACACCCTAGGTTTAGCCTCGCTGTCATTTCCAGCTACTCTGTAGTTTGAGTAATTGTTTCCGTGCTTTCAGCTTCTGTTCTTAATACTTGAAATTTTAAAAAGCGCTCTTGCCTGCTCTCCAATGACTATTATTCAGACTGAATATCCTGAATCTTAACTGCCACCCAGGTCCTCAGTCCTTCATTATGTAATCACACAGCACTGCTCAAACAGGTGATATTTAGAATACAAAAAAGGATGTGTATTGTAGTCGCATTTAAAAGCAGAGATATTCTGGGTGATATTGTTATGACTATTGTAACCATATCAAGACTGTTAAGCGATGTGGGGCAGGGAAAACATAAAATGAAGGTTTTGGAAAGCTGCTCCATTTTATATTCCAGCTTAACACGGTCTGCATTTATATGAATCCACGTCTTGAGATTTCAATGCAATAAAGAACTTCTTTTTTCTTTCACAACTTTCTTTTAAAATACGCACACAAATCTGCTGATCCTCTTTAGAGGTGAACCTTACTAAATCCAGTGGAGTGCACACTCAGCCATGCTGCATCTCCTCCTGTTCTTCGTGTTATCTTCCCTTAAATGCAAATGCATAACGGATAGAGGTGTGTTTCACGGGGCGCCCTGGTAGCTCACTTGGCAGAGCATTTCCAAACATTAATAGGTTGGTTTTTTTTTGTGAACACTTTTTATTGGGTGGCGCAGTGGTCCTGTCAGTACCCCTGGCCAAGGTGCTGGTTTAGATCCGAGTTATTTTTCTTGGATTTCTCTGTGGGCTAATTTTTGATTTATAATTTTGTTAATAAAAGACTCCTGCCTACCAGTCTGCTTCTTTAACATTCCCTTTAAAGTTTTCTGGAGCCATTCAGCATCTACTGCCCTTTTATAAGGGATGGCGACACTGAAGAGCACAAAAGGATTAGTAAGTCTGCCTTTGTGTCTCTGCCTCAGTGTAACATTACTTTGTGTTTTGTCAGCGCGTTGGTCCACCTGTTCTCCTCCACCAGCCATTCCTCTTTCACCTGAGGAAGTCATCCTGCTGGACTGGGTGTGGACTGTCTGTCTCTGCTTCACAGGAAACTCTGCAGAGAGTTAAAAGGATCTTCAGCCCTATATGATGACATGGCAGTCTGTCAGACTCTGTCATGTAGTAACTGTTGATTACCGCTCACAAGAGGGACCTAAACTGTACCCGTCCATTCTGCTTGTCATATGAGGCAATGCTTTTTGCTTTGTTGCTAAGCACACCTGGGGATCACAAAGGGATTGTAAAACCACATTTTTTTCCTTCCTTTGTTTACGTCTACTGCATAACATCGCTTTACCCCTCTATGCTTTTTACGCCTTAATAACTGTTTTCTGTCATTACCGAGGCTCACCTGTAAGCCAGCTTTTAGAAACATTGCTGCATTGACGTATCTACTATAAGTGTGACTGCATATGTTGCCTCTGTCATTAAGGCTGTGTTGATTCATACGTTCCCAAATTTGTGTCAAAGCACGTTGCATTTTATTTCACCATCCTCGTGAATATTTTTTGGCGTGTGATAAAAGAGACCTCGTATAATCATTCAGGTCCAGTTCAACAAAGACTCATGCTGCACTCATCCTCTGTGGCATTATCAGCCTGCCCACATGCCTCCAACACAACAGCCATGAACACAAAAAAAGGCCTTGAAGCGCAACATGTGTGTTTTACTCTGAGCGCCATTAATGTCTCCTTACGTCACTCATTCAAGTAGAAGGAAGTAACCACTTCTGTGTTCCCATTCATTTTACACCCACGCAACTTGTAATCAAGTTGAGAATGATAGACATCGGCGTGTGCGCCCATGAGTGGTTATACCCTTACGTGTGTGTGCGTGTGTGTTACTCTGAACGTCTTTGTCTCAGCCCTCCAGATCCTGGGGATTTAACATTTCCGCTGTCTGTGCTGCGTGGTGGGGTCGTGTCCTGTGCTTTTGCTCTTACTCCTGCCTGTAGACCTTTTATCTGTGTGCTTCTCTTGTAGTAATGGCTCATGAAGAGACAGGGTGGATTGGAGAAGAGTGGCTCCAATTTCACCAGACCACAATTTTTAATGGCACTTTACTGCTTTGAAATAACTGTCTTTGTTCAAGACTTTGTTACGTCTTTTATACAGTGTGCTGTGAAGTACACAAGGGCATGTGTCTTAACTTGAGCTGTAAGTAGGCAGATTAAACAGACAACATGATCCCCTAGTCTAGTAAATTCTTTTTTTAAAACTAAGTAATACTGTAAAAGGACCTTTTCAGGAATTTATTTGGTAGACTTAAGAAGATATTTGTGGAGTGCTGCAGGGATGACGTATTTTTGTAGGCCAACCTGGAAGTTAGAAGTTCACCACGATTACCTTGACAAAAAGGGAATTTTTCTTTTGGATTATTACAGAAAATAAGCTCTGTGGCAAACAAAAGTTCATGATTTATGGGTTTATGTTTTTGTCAGCAAGATAATCTTCACAAATGAAGACTACGTTTAAGAATTTCGAAGCATAAATGCAATGGCCAGGGATAACGATTTGATTTTCTTTTATTTTTGTGTCATGCACACAAAGTGCACAAAGTGCTCAACCCTCATAGGTTTACAAGACACCAAAAATACGGTTGTAGTGCTCAAAGTATTTCCTTTCATCACAGAATTACAGTTTATTTTACAGCTTGGCCTTCAACAGAATATTTTATCTTCTCTCCAAGCTTGACAAATAAAGTTTGCTACAAACCTTTTTTTTTAGTAAAAAGTACATCCCAGGACAAAGTAAGAAGGACAGCATAACAAACGAACCTCATTCTCAATTTCACTAACTCACACAACGAACAAAAGTCTGTCTTGCTCTGGAGTGGCATTAAACCTGCCAGCCCCTCTGGCTAATGGTAATGATCCTGAACCTAACTGTGCACACAGGGAACTTTGTCTTTTGTTTAAATTATACTTCACATAAGGTTCTGCATCATAGCAGTTTGTTATGAGACATTAAGTTTGTTGTTAGTTTTTTTTTTTTTGCATAAATCATCACAAAATTTTTCTTTATACATTCAAAACTTTTTGCTTTTAATTTCCTGAATATTACAAAGTAACCTGTTTTGGAAAATAAATAACAAATCTTTACAGATTTCACCTAAATAACCCAAGTATGTCCCTGCAAAATGTCCCAATTAAATACCTTTTTAGTGAGTGCCTGATCTGACAACTACATAAGTCTATTCCAAAGTCAATTAAAGCTAACGTTAGGCAATAAATGAACTACACAACGGTGGCCTGACTTCAACATCACCACCGCTAAGTGACTAGTGTTCGGCATGATGATGTTTAACGTCCATGACGACCTGTGCAATCTCATTTAGCCGCGTGTTAGCAACTGCCGTTTTAAGACACTTTAAAGCTTTGAAATTCACAAATGAGGTATTTTAATGGTGTAATTTATGTTGTAGAATCAGTTAACCTTGTGCAACCCATTATCCGAAGTGCGAGAATGCTAACTCATTTCCATGTTGTAGGACTCATCGCTGCAGCACTCTTCTGTGCTCCAATTGTCTGTCTAGGCTAAAATAGTATAGTGTCATTTGGATTTGTGACCATCATTGCATCTCGCCCATAGGAACTGTGCCAACACTTCCCCCATTCAGACACACTGGAAGCTGTGTCACGTAACATCCTGACAGGAAGAATTTCTGTTACGTTCAAGGGACAGACGGTTGACAGCTCACTTCTAGAACCCGTCGAGAAGCTAACTGGTTGCCTTTCCACTTGAGGGGATAGCGAGAGAGGCGAGGGGATACTGAGAATATGGCAGAAAGAAGGATGGGTCTCGGGGGCAGAGCTCTGGCAGTGGAGGAGGACAGACTCTTGACAGGAAGTTTGTTACCCTGTTCACACAGTCTCATCCCATTTGCCCCAGCAAACAAGATTGAAACTCATGGATAAATTATTTACTCCTGCTGCTTTTTGCCACTGTTTACTGTCGGTTCCCTTGCGTTAGGTGTATCAGCAAATGTTCCACCCACATATAAACATAGTTCAATATTTTCCTTATTCTGTTCCCTGTCACTCAAAAACTTAATAGAAGAGGGTTAGCACACTAGGGGATGTCTTAAACTGAGTTTATATGCTGAAAACTGCAACTCTTTCTACTTTATAATCAGGGATGTAACAGATGGATGGAATTTTTTTATTTAACACCAGCTACCCACCTACTTCTTGAGGCCAGCTCCGAGCAGACCCTTGATATTAAACATGTGCTCTCTTTGTCTTTTCTTATTTGAATCAAGAAGGAGGTGGTTTTGAAGCTCTGCAGGCTGTGATTCCATTTGTTAGCTGTTTTAATTTAATGTAGAGACTGAAGAAACGGAGCCTTTGAACATCTTTGCACACTTATTACACTATATGGTGAATACTAAGACTGCCCCCTGCTAGTAGACCACACCATCAGATGGAGAGAAGAGCCTGAGTCGACCAGGTTTTCAGTTATCTATTAGTCGCAGAAAAAATTACCTCAGCCGCTTTGTCAATAGGGCCAGGATGAAAGTAGGGTGACGGCTGCAACACAGCCTTTTTCGGCCTTTTTCGTGGTGAAGTTATATTTGTTGTGGTCTGTACAAAACAAACATATTTTCTTTCATCTGGAGAACAGGATTTTTTAGGCCAGGGCGTCTGTGCAGCACTATAGCACCTCATAATGTTGTTTCCCACACATTTTTCCTTTTTCAAAATATTGCGATTTGGTTCTGGTTCTGCAGTTTGGCTGTTGCACTTGGCCATATTGCAGTTTTGATGACATAAGGCCAGACTGAGACAGAACACAGCCTCTGAGACCAACAGCGGCCAGTTTGATGACAGGGAATGCACTATTATACCAAGGAGAATCTGAACCGGTGGCAGTCATTAAGAATAACTATAGAAATTGCCAGTCTTTTTGCTGATTGTTGTGTTTGCTTATCTAGGTCATATAGAGGCATCAGAATTAAATTGAGACTGATTCATAAGCAGTTAAAAACTCCTTATAGCAGGTTTAAATTTTATAAATGTGCAACAACTAGTCAATTAACAGACTGAACTAACAGCTACCGGCCAACTAGGGAAATCTTTCGTCGGCAGCAGCCCTGGTGAATACTATAATCTTTGTAGTCGTTCCCTTGACTCGCCCAAACCAAAGTGTGCTGCCTGCGTGTTATCAGAAGCCTAATTTACAGAACATGCAGGCAAGTTGAAAGGGAGGGAGAACAAAGATGCTGATTGAACAGTGTAAACTCTGTGTCACTTTGTGTTCAGGTTGTTGGACCTGCAGTATATTTTCATAAACAACCTTACCATGGAAGAAAAGCAGGCAGTGTGAGACCCGTGACCCATGTCCCAGCATGCCATAGTGCTTACCACAAGCCTGAGATAAAACCTAAAAAGAAAAAACTAGTTTTGACCAAAAGACCCGTTGTCTCTCCTCAAGTTCTAACTGTAGTAAAATGAATGAATTTACTGTTAAAGCCACTGAAAAATCTCAGCTGTTGTATTTCAGTGTGTTTAATGACGGGTATCTTGCGGCATTCCTAACAATGTGGCTTATCGAAACATTTTATTCCTGGAAAGTTCACTTGTTTCATTAACGGGTAGTTGACCTTCATCCAGAATTTAAATTTAATATCCTTAGAAGGTAATGCAATGGATGAGTGGGGTGAAACACCGGCTGCACACGGAGAACTAGACCTCACTATGTGTCGTTGTCTTCTTCTGAGGTCCTCATCATTTCGATTTGAAAGGCTTGTTGAATGAGCCCGTCTAGATGAAGGGGTGGATTTTGCTACGGGTCACTGCCGCAAATACAAATCCGCCGGAGGTGCTGATGGCTGCTGTCATGTTTGAGAGAACAGTGAGGGCCTTCATACGTGTCCGCGCCTTATCACTTCTAATTTCCAAGGGGTGCGTTTCTACAAGATCTTCAGGACTGACTGTATTAAAACTGACACACACACACACACACACACACACACTCTCTCTCTGCACCCATTCCTGTCTCGTTGCGGTCGGACACAGCTGCGCACGAAAAATCTAAACACTCACATTCTCTCAAACGTACACACTGTCATGCACCCAAACTGCTGAGAGGCTTTCAGACTGCATGTCATGTCAGTCACACTCTCACCGCTATTTGCAAATGCCCACTGATGGCGGAAAGGACTGTTTATTTCTCTTGAAACAAGTGACCACACGCACACACACGCACACATACACACACACACACAGCTCGATTCTATGCTGCTTTTACTGATATGTTTTCCCACAGTATGTGAGACTGAATAGAAAGCGGTCAAGTGTGTGCACAGTTAATGGTAATCAGGAACTGGAGTGAAATGCCCTCATTAGTAAGAACGTTAACTTATCAGTCTCAGACTAGAGATATGGCTGGCCAGCTCTCCAACAAAGGAATTTGTCTTGTTTGCTCAGTAGATATGTTTACAGTGGAGTGAAAATGAATGTGTCAGCCAGCAATAACTCAGTGTTTAGTTCAGTGGCAAATGATACCAAACCCCCCTTTCTACAAATGAAGATTAATATTTGAAACTCAAGGATTTGGCCTCAAGTACAAAGGTTTTATATAATACTTTGACATTCTTACGGTGTGACGCATGTTTTGACTGAAGTGGCAAATTTATGATTCAGAGTCTGGGCAGCGCTTGAAATTAAGGATGTCTCCGGACACAAAGATACGGTGTCTGGGACAGTTCGAGGACAGTAGAGACACTTGTCATTACAAACGAAATTATGGGGCTTATGTGTCAAGGAATATAGTGTTCAAATATGGAAAACATGAGATGACACCAGCATGAGCCATGCTACGTCACATGCGCTCACACGCACTCATGGTGTTTAAAATGAAGTGTTTACCATCAGAGATGTTCAAAGAGTGTGTATGTAAATTTCCTGCCGATCATTTAATCGCCGTCAGGGATTTAAGCAATTAAAATCTATTAATCGATAATGTATGTTTTGTTTACCATGTTATGGCGCTTTCTCGTGGTTTGGTTTGGTCTTCCTTGTTGGGCCTTAGACATCCCAGCTTTTAACTATGCATATGCAGCGCTACACATCATGGCTACCTCATGTATTCTGTGTCCATTTGGAGCGCACTCTCAGAAATTAATGCTACACGTACTGTAACACAAACAGAGCGCAAATTCATCCCCTACCTTAGTCTAAAAATGGCTCTCCAGTTGACATTATTTTCTTTGGCAGGTGGACAAAAGTGTCCGTTTAGAGCTGGCCTTATTGTTTAGGAATTCTGTTGTTTATGTTGCTAATTGTTTGTGCTATATGAATTAAAGTTTCATATACAAATGTGCCACTAGACTTATTAAAATAAACTTAAAATGAGGAAAACATGCATTTTCAATCTAAAGTATTAATGATTAATCGATTGTTAAAATTTTCAGTCTGATTGTGAGCAAACACCCAGAGTGATTTAAGTTTTTTTATGCAGATATAAGTGCAGGGAACGGCTGGCAGAACGTCCATGGCGAACCAAAGGGAATCAATTATGTGATGCGAGTTACTGACAAAGCTATTAAACTGTATTTTTAATTAGAATTCAAAAGAGGAACTTCAATTTGAGAGTGCAGGACACTGAGGGGAAAAAACGTTAATTTCATACCCCGGGTCTGGGGTCATGAGTAGTAGGTGCTCTTTCTGTGACTTTAAACAAACACGCCCTGTATTGAAATATGTCTTTTATGAGAGAGGGGCTCTTGATCCTGAAGATTTGCTGTCATCCTCACTGCCTTCCTGGCTTGTAATCCGAGTCCTCCTTCACACTAGGAGGCACTGTGGCCTGGTTTCGAAGCAGCATTAATGATGACGGTAGTGATGTGAACCGACACACTCGAGGCACGCATGATGAACTATGGCATCACTTCTAAAAACAAGGCCCGTATTCCCCCTGACCTCCTGCCTTCGCAGCTTAGGAAGGTCTTCTTCACAAAACAGAAGTAGACAACACTCATTAATCTTTAGTAGTGCGCCAAAAACTTTTCATGTTGTTTATGGAAGCAGAGCAGCAGCTGTCAAAGCCTCCTTTGATCAGATGAGTTGGAAGAGTAATCCTCCACTTTTAGCATTTTCTGTTTTTCTCCGTTTGAAGCTTCATCCTCTTTTTGTTCCACCACTCCTTCCCTCTCATCGTGGCTCAGGCAGTGAGAGTATAGCATGCCTCTGCCCTGCGGTAAGCTTTTCCCAGATCCTGCTCATATCTTCACAGGCAAAGGGACTGATTAGGGCAGAGGTAATGTGGCTCTGCTCAGCATTAATTGGCTGATTAACATAAGGACAGTTTAGCACTTCACTGTCCCACACTCAGGCCATTAATCAAGAGAGAGGCCGTGCCAGCTGAACCGCTGCCAACAGCTCTACACAGACCACTATAAAGAGACGGGGAAGAGGTGTGGGTTCAGCACATAGCTGAAAGGGAGACGTGATCCACTCTTTGGCCAGACAGAGTACTGCAGTCTCTACAGTGGTGCCTAGGAAGAAGACGAAAGGAGACTTAGGTGTATAGCAGTTACTTACAAAACCAAGAAGTACAGGCATTTTCAGCTTGGCTAGAGCGATGCTTTTGAAGGTCTGAAGCACAATGTGTCATGATTCTCTACACATTATGGAGCCAAATGTGAAAATATGTCCACATCAAACCTTATGTGATTTAGAGTTTTCTTGATTTCTTCTGTGATGAATTACAAACTTTTCATGTCTAATCACACCAGCTATCCCACTATCATTTTCATCACATCAAAGGATCGCAGAGGGCGAGGAACCCGAGAAACATCTGCCAGCTGTCCGTACGCAGCATTCCAGACACTGACACATGTCTCCCGTTTTTATCTTTCACCTCCACTGCAGATAGTGTGAACTAAATATTGAGATTTTCTCAGCGACAGAAATGAAGTGATGGAGATGTACTCTGTACTTCTTTTAACACTTGAGTGCCAAAATCCAGTTTCTAAAGATATTTCGTATTTTGACTTTTTACAACCAAACTATGTGGAGCCTATTTTTATCCTCATTATTCATCATCATTATTATGCTTTTGGCATAAAAGAGAAGCCTTCCTTCGTAGTTTTAGAAGGCTATTGGCAACATTTTATCTATTTTCATTATTCATCCTTCAGTCCATAAAATAGCAAAAAGGACACTGACAAATGCTCATCACATTTCCCCAGAGCCCAAAGTAACTTTGTCAGATTGCCCTGTTTTTGTCCCAGCAGCAGTCCAAACCCCAAAGACTTTTCATTTACTATCATAAATAACAAAGAAAAGCAGCAAATCCTTAGATTTCAGAAGCTGGAACCAGCCAGTGTTTGACATTTTTGCTTAAAAAAGGTCTGAAAAGATTAATTGGTCATCAAAATAGTTGGCAAATAATATGATTTTGATTGAATAATTGAACTCATCTCTGCAGCTTGACTGATGTTGATGATGCATTTTGTGTAATGTGACAATTAAAATCCATTCTGCACCTGCACATGTATAGCTGAATCCATATCATGGCACATATCTCTACTGGTGTACAATTTCTACCAGTTATAAACCACCACCCCCAGTGTCGTATGTGTCGAAGTTATGTTTCTTACGTTTCCTCCTTTTCAAGTTCATCTTCCTGCTTCCTCGTCTTTTCCTTCACGTTTTGATGTTATATCTCTCTAGGGCCATATATATATATTCTGACTTTTTTCCAGTTTCTCAACACCTCAGCTCTCCGCTCGTATCACATATAGGTCCTTGCTAACAGTTTAATAAGCACTTCTGAGGTGTTTAACAGGTTCTTCTGGGGAAGCGGTGTAAAATCACAGCATTGCTCACATAGCTCCAAGACTATTCATTTCACTCAAGAGACATCAATAGCATTTCTGTGACAGAACAGCAGTCCCTCTTCTACCGCAGAAACACCTTGAAATAACCTTAATCTGCCTTACCAGCGTTTTTGTGTTGTGACTAGTCAGGTTGCATGCCTTGTCTGTTCTGTTCCTTTTCTTTTCTTTCATTTGACTTCAAAACATTGTGAACGTCTGCCAGAGCCATTGAATTGACTTCTGAGGAAAGCTTAATCTATGTAAATCTTTGGCTGCTTGTTTGTCAAGTGGTTGATCAGAGACAGTTCACAGTTGGTGTTGAAGGGGGCTTTGAGAGCTCTCTTGCTTTTTTTTTAAGTAGACTTGGCTCGCATGCATCGGAGCAACACCCTGCCCTGTGGATGTTTGAGTCTGCCATTCAACTCCAGTGTGTGCAAACAGGTGACATTCTGACAAGTGATGATTTGGTCTTTTTTTGTTGGGTTTAGTCCGTGCACCTGGGTTTCCCTCGGCAGAGCGAGAGAGACGCGCTGTTTAGGCCAGCTGATGTTTCTGTGAGCCAAAGCCATACAGCTGCTCAGCTGTGTGTGTGTGTTCTTGTGCCTGTGTTTAGGCGCACGCATACCTCTCGAGTAAACACAGTAAATGCAGTGTGTAGTTACTCCGTCGCTCAGCTCCGACCTTCGCTGCACTTCCCATTGTTGTTTTTGCAGCAGATAGGAGGTGTGGGGTTGGTAGGGCAACAGGTCTCCCATGGGGAGCACAAGGAGCGACTGGCGCACAAACAAAGCACAAAGGTTGTCAGATTTCAGTCTTGTTCATTCTCCTTCATAACAACCCCAATTTAAAAAAAAAAAAAAAAGTTGGCATGTTGTGTAAAATGTAAATAAAAAAGGCAATGATTTGCAAAAACGTTTTTGACCTGAACACAGTACAAAGACAAGATATTTAATGTTCAAACTGGTGAACATATTTTTGTGCTCATTCTGAATTTGATGCCTGCAACATTGTCTAAAAATGTTGGGACAGTAGCATGTTTACCACCGTGATTCATCACATATTCTTTTTAACAGCACTCTGTAAGCATTTGGGAAGTGAGGACACGAATTATTGAAGTTTTGAAAGTGAAATTCTTTCTCATTCTTGCTTGATATACAACTTCAGGTGCTCAACAGTCTGGGGACTTTGTTGTTGTATTTTGCTCTTCATAATGCATCACACATTTTTCAGTGGGAGACAGGTCTGGACAGCCAGAGAGCCAGTGTAATACCAAACTTTTTTTTTTTTTTTTTTTTTACTACAAAGCCACACTGTTGTTACACATGTGGCAGTTACCCATGATGCCATGGGCACTAACATATCCCCGTACCATCACAGATGCTGGTTTTTGAAGTTAGCACTGGTAACAATCTGGATTGTCCTTTTCCTCTCTAGCCCAGAGGACGCAACATCCATGATTTCTGAAAATCGGAAATCATCAGGCCACAGCACACTTTTCTCCAACTTTTTCTTCTTCGCTTGCATTTGTAGATGCAGCGACAAACTTTTTTTTCGTTTTTACAAAGAGTTCCATCCATGCTTGTGAAAGGCTGAGCCTTTCAAGGATGCCCCTTTAATACCCAATCATGAAAAAGTATTTGCAGATTATTGCATTCTGTTTTTATTTACATCTTACACATTGTCCCAATTCTTTGAAACTGGGTTGCAAGTGATCATACAGGCCTGAGTGAAATTAAACATCTCACACACTCTGCTTCGTTGTCACCATAAATTATATCATGACACAAAGCCAAGTTATCTTCTGTAGATCCTACACAAGAATAGGAAATGCCTTCCTGCAGCCTGTTATCAATTGAGCCCTGGTGGTTGGCGGTGGATCACGTCCTGTCTTTGATAGCTCGGAGGATCTGGCAGCTGAACACCCCCTCTCCTTTGCTTCTCACTTTGGTCTCGCCTGTTTTTCCTTCCTCATCATCTGGCAGATAATTGTCCCTACCGTTATGGGTTTTGTGTGCGTGTGTTTATATGTGTTTGTGGCCATAATTGAAAGCAGCCGCCGACTCTCCATAACTTCCGGTTCAGTCACCCAGCCACCTCTCTTTGCTGATCTATAAAAAATGAATCAAAACCAACCCCACTGGAACTGTATCTGAAGCCCAACCCATTCACCCATTTCTCAACCTTTGTTTGTCTGCTTTAGGTAATACCCCAATTTTGCTCCACTGCTCTGTATTGTCAGTGAGTGAATCATGAGTGACCTGCAGAGCTCACAGAGTAAATACGAGCCTGCTGTTTCAATTAGATGTGTCATTGTGTGTCATTGGGTGATGTAAGCAGAGCTGCCTCGGGTTAACAGTGAACAAATAGACAAACAAAGGTCTGTTTGCCTCTTTCATAGACATTTCCAAAACTGAATTTGAACATTAGTAGACTGTTGATGCCACAAAAAGCACCGCTGAGACGACTCCCTTTATAGATGTTATTCAGAATACTGTAAAAAATAGAAAAATCATAGAAGAGAATTGAAGCAAAGATGTAATGCGGTCTAGAGTTGCCACAACACCAGAATTTTAAACTTTGATACAATACTAGTATAAAAAATATATACTCTATCTCTTTCAATACCACAGCAAAAACAAAAAGTTTAATCTTTTCTTAGGTTTCTTAACAACCTGCCCACTGTGTAGAAAAAGCCAAATTTCAAGCAGGGCAATTAAGACCGAACTAAATTTTTTAATAGTTTTGGTACTTTCAGTATCATCAAATGTTAGTCTTGTATTGTTCTTAAATGTGGTATTGCAAAGTACTGAAACTTAGATACATATGATTTCCTTAAAATCTCTATTTCCTAATGCAGAGTTATTTAGCTGTCAGACATGTAAATTTGCATCTGTATTATAAAGGAAAAAGCACAAAAATATACTAAAACTCTATTGGCATACGCTCACGATGAAAGTGCGTTATTTTTGATAACACTTTATAATAACCACCATTATTAATGGCAAATTAATACGTAATTAACTTAGAAAAGATGTTGCTATTTTATTAAATTGTTTTATTAATATTTTTTCCAGGCAGTGTTGTTAAAATTGAAGATTGAAGGTTGAAGATTATAAATAATATATTTATTTATTTAGTCTATGAGTAAGAATCAACAGTTGCATTATTTACAATATTATAGCCACCTAAATCAGTACTCATGTTAATTTTGCATGATTATATTTGAAGTAGGCCTTTTTTTTGTTTTTTTGTTTTTTGTAATTTGATCAAAGGCTTATAAGCATTTATTAATAGCATTGTAAATACACAGGGCATAAGTATCTGACTAAAGCTATAACCACAGCATGTTATGGCACTTAATTACACAGTTAAGTTATGTCGACTCAATGCAGGCAAAGACCCGTCAGTTTTAAACTGATGCACTTTGAACCAAACCTTGAGACCTACCTGTAGCAGCACTCGTGCATGCACACAAAACACAAATGGCCCAATTATTTTAATGCCATCACTGTAACACATGGCAGTGTTGGGCGGAAATAATGACACGGGCTAAGAGGGCCGCTGATGCGAACCAGATGAGGCACTCCGACTTAAAAGGCAGAGAGGGAGGAACGAGAGCAGAACTGGACAAACTGTGAAATGACAACACGGCGCACGCAGAGAGGGCGGACTGAGTGACTTTGACATTCACGTCCAATCATCCGTATACACACACGACAGGTTCATCCAAACAATGGCCACACTGTAGGTCCTGTGCTTTGAAATACTTTTCTCACTCTGTAAAGTTCTTCTTTGTTTCTCCTCTTATTTACCGTACAGGTGCCTTTATACGCCTGTTCGGCCACAATGCTCAGAGCACCGTTATGCACAGTGTCTGGGTCTTTTTTTTCTTTTTTTTTTACATGTGGGATGATGTTATTGGAAACTAAGTGGATCCTTTTTATGTGAGCAGTGTTGCAGCGAGCTTGGCCCTCGGCCTGCCTGAGGCCTGGTTCAGCACCGCTCGGCTCAGGCCTGGCCACAAAGTGCATTTCTCTCTGAATGCGGCCCCTGACCTCCTGACGCATTTCCTGACCCAGGAAATAGAATTAACACCTCAGCCTGGACCTTGGGGTCCCACAGCCACATACACAGCTGTCCATTAGCCCGGCCCAGTCCAGTCAGGCCCAGCTAGCCAGTGCCTCCACTACAACTGAACCAAAGATGGAAAAGGGAAGCTGGAGATTTTCTTTGGAGCATTTGGAGAGAGCTTAATTCCAGAGTTCATTTGAATGTTTTTTGGGTGCTTGGAAGGGTTTTAGTGCCACTGCAGTTTCAGCAGTAACAGGAGCCAAATAAGGAGATATATTCAACAGCTTTTCTGTTGTAGACATGACCTTCAAAGGTTCTTTTTCCCTTTCTATAGGGATGTAATGATAACAAACTCAAAGAATGATAATACCACGATTAAAAATTCAGTTCAAGACAACTTTATCAAGCCCGCCAGGAGCAGTTTGTTGGAGGAGGTTGTTAGACATGACAAAACACAAACATATTGTACAAACAAGCAAATCATGATACCAGAGGGCTAAACATGATACAAATGATCCTGATGAATAAAAGCACAATAATAAAGATTCTTTTAAAAGAAAAAACACCTAAGAAGACAATGGTTTCCCTCATGCAGAGTGCTACAGGGTAGCTGTCTTGTATTTTAATGATCCATTTCTAGCCTGAAATCCTGAGGAGGTTCACTTATAGCTCATGCAAACCAGGATAACACGAAATGCAAAAACTGACAACTTGGAGGCTGAAGTGGAGATTCAGGATGGGCATTATAGAGCATTAATGACCCCCTGTTCTGAGAGGTCCAATGTTCCTCCCAAACTCCAAACTTAGGTGCTTTGTATTTAGATCTTGGCTCTAGAATTGCAACAATTAGTCGATTAATCAATTAGTCAATCAAAAGAAAATTAGTTGCCAACTATTTTGATAAATGATTAATTGTTTCACTGATTTTTTTCAAGCAAAAATGTCAAACATTTGCAGGTTCTCGCTTCTTAAATGAGAGGATTTGCTGCTTGTTTTTGTCACTTATGAAAAGTCTTTGAGTTTTGGACTATTGATTGGGTAAAAGAAGCAATTTGAAGATGTCACTTTCAGATCTGGGGAATTGTGGGAATTGCGAATTTTTTTTGACATTTTAAAGACTCTGCAATGTATTGATTAATTATGAAAATTAGAATAGAGAATGAAAATAATCGTTACTTGCAGCCCTCCTGTACGTCAGACCTTAATGGTGCAGCCCACTCCCTGATGTTCTTGAAAATAAAAATCTATACCAAATGAAATGCTATGCCTTACATCAGGAGTTTTTTTTTATAATATGGTGGCTTTCGATGTCATATGTGCAGTAAATCTGGGATCTGGGGTTTAAGAAGAGAAAAGTGGATTATCTGTTTATTAGATATTTTATGTGAACCATATATCATAAGAGATGGATCTTGATATTCTGTAGTTTAAGTGCTTTATCTGTTTTCTTCATTAGTCAAAGGCTCTTATGCGGGCAAGCAAACACACACATCTATGTGCTCTCTTACACACATACACACACGCTCACACATACATACACACAGATTAGCCAGTTCCTGCGTTTAAGCACCCCATGTGTTTGCATTTTAGTCACACATTGCCAATCTCATGGGAGCACTTTGAAGCATACTCCTCCAGAGCAGATCATAAAACAGGAGTATAAGTAGTTTTTCACATAGTTGTATCCCAGGACACCCCCCACCACCACCACCTCCCACCCAACAGCCCACAGCCTCCACCTTCCACCTCCAGTCCATTTACTCTCCAAGTGCAGGGCGAGCATTTGGTTCAGAGAGTTGCTCTGACCGTGCCTTAAGCAGCTCCCCTCACATTGTTTCCCTCCAGATGTTGCATAGAAACGCTCATAGAGGCAGCCATGGTGGAAGTCCTGTAATTATTATGAATTTACCAAGCTGATTTACATTTAATGATCGTTAACGCGACCGACACCGGAGAGCGTGTTGCCAGAAAGACACACATATTATATCACCGTGGCTGGTTCTTAACGTTCACACCTTTGTTTGTTTGCATCTGCAGAACGATTGCACTATAAACCTTTGTTTGTCTGCTTTACTGCATCTCAGCCCAACCTTTGCACCTCAGCATCGCTGGAAATTTAAATTATCTAAACCACATCTGTACCTTTAGAGCTGCAGTGTAGGAGGTGTGCAAGGACACAGCTGCATCTATAGTGTTGCCTGAAGTCTGCTTTAACACTCAGCGATGAATTTTCACTTCTCCCTGCAGCGGTTCATGATATGCATGGAAAAAATGGATGTGTTTGTGTGTCTCTTGCATTAACCCTCTTGGTGTTCTGTCTCCACAGTACTTCGAGGTGCCCTTCGACTCCAACATGAACCGCACAAAGAACCGCCCGCTCGTCAGAGGACAAATCAGGTACAGTTTTTCTGTCTTTATGCTTATTTACCAGCATTTTTCTCATCATCGTCTGCATGAAAGATTTGATGTAGCAACCCCATCTGCACTTTTTATTACTTTGAAAATGCAGTGAAGAGTGTCTCGAGTGTACAGGAGGAGAGAGAAGCAATAGCTCAGCATGAGCTGGGGTTCAGTTCAGTGTAAAAGCAACGCCACATGACAGCTACTGAGCCTTTCAAGCTGCCTTTTGTTCAATTCATACTGGGCAAGTGACTGATACTGTACCTAGGGGCATTTTTCAAAGGGTGAAACATGACCTGTAGAGCTCCAAGTAATTATTATTTCCATTATAGATTAATCTGCTGAGTATTTTCACACTTAATCGAGTAATTGTTAAGTTTACAAAATGTCCAAAAAATTGTGAAAAACCCCAAAACTCTTCTCAAAGAAAAGCAGCAAATCCTGACATATTGAAAACTAGAACCAGCAAATGATTGACATTTTTCTTAAAAAATTAGTAAAGCAACTAATTTTCTTTCAATTGACTAATCTGGCTCCTAAACAGTATGGAAAAGCATGGAATTTGATTTCAGCAAATTCTAAGTCTGGATTAAGTTTGGAAAAAGGACCGACTATGGAAAAATATTTGTGTTTCCAGACTATTGCCCATAGTCTGAATTCAGAATTTCTAAAAGTAAATTGATCATACAAGCAGAGTGTTTTTCATGGCATTTGGAGCAGGCAGCCAGCACAGCCAAAAGGTTTTCCACTGTGTAAGAGAGTGTCGGCCAGACCAAGTGTGATGTTGTTGAAATCAAGACAAGAAAACCCATTAAAATATAATTATTCAACTTTTTTCAAAGGCATTTCAGGTTCTTATGTATAACAGACTGAAAAATAAGGAGTGAACAATAATATAATTATTAAAATTTATTCCAACGTGGAAGGGAAAAATAATACAAGTGGGTTTTTGTTTTTTTGTTTTTTGTATGGTCTGAAAAATGTACCAAAAAGTGCAGAAATTTGGGGGGAAA
>JAJHUR010027219.1:0-20372 GCA_027495735.1 Lutjanus campechanus | reverse complement strand
AAAAAAAAGTGAACTGACCGTTTTCAGCTCGAACATCTCATCGTCTAGCCGGCGGGTCCAGACGTGGACTCGTCGACTACGATGTCAGCAGCTGGAGAAAAGCTGCCATTCATCTGTGGATTTTTTTTGTTTTGTGTTACAAAGTTGTACAAATGAATGATTTTGCAGAATCCAGGGCCATGTACATTTTAACTCGCCCTTTGTAGAAATCACATTTTATAACAGTTTATTCACACATGTGCAAAGGTCCTTTTTAGATGTGGTGAAGGTTCTGTACAGCGACCAGATCTACAGGACTGTTTAACTGTAAATAAAATCACTTACACTCTCACTGGTGGCTTCTTTGTTTTCTTTTTAAAGTACAAGTTCATTAACTCTTCTTTTAGAACTCTTGGGGGAAACAAAGGCCTCGTTTCCACTGCCTCATACAGCTCGGCTCGCTTTTGGCACCACTTACATTTCTCACATACGGATCAATCTACTGCCATAATGTAATTTTTACAAATATTCAGAGCCTTCAGAGCACGACTAATAATTTGGGGGATCCTGACCTGCCACCAGAGCTTATTCAAGCCTCAAAGGTGGAGTTTTTGGCCTCTAGTATCACAATGGCGCAGAGTTTTGTTTACATCGTGCACATTCAAGAGGACGCAGGTAGCTCCGTGAATATTCATGTAGTTGGTTTCATATTAATGATGATCGTGATGCAGCATTAATGCGCTAAGAAATGTAGTAACACGTGCACAAAGGCAGTGAAGAAGACCGCAAGATCAAAAACATGGATGTAAACGATATAGGATTTGAAATATTCTAAATAAAATAAGCTTTGCAAATGTTTTATGGGGAAATAAACATATTCAACAAGTTTTTGTTAATCCTCAAAGATAAACCGAGAGAAGTTTTGTTCGCAAGAAAACTCACATTTACATACTAATGGACTAAGTCGCACAGCAGATATTTTAACATCATACCATTCTTCTGTTGTGCAGGCTGGTTCACTGTCACAGTTACTGGAACACTTAACAGAACTGAGCCTGAATTACTGTTATTAAGTCCACCTGCGTTTTTCTTGCTCCGACAAGTCAACGTGTCTGCAGTGCAACCAGTCCACTGTTAACACACTGTACGTTCATGCTAAGTAACAGCAACATGCCAAATGCTAACATGTTATTGCTCTCCCCCATGAGCTCGTAAACATTAGCGTGTTAAATCTTAGATGTTAAATGCCATCATCCAGTGTCACGTGCATGTTTGAATTTAGTTGATCTAACTCAGTTGCTTTAAGTTGCAGCCTGTGAAACGTCTTCACAGATTTATTATTGCAGAGGCTCCTTTGAAACGACTTGAGCTGATGGTCACCATACGGATTCGGACGGTGGAAGTTTTGAGGTCCTGTTTTTAAATGGAAGTCTGACAACTGGGGTGAGCACTCACTTTTCAAAAAAAAAAAAAAAATACTGTTTCTGCATTTTACCCTCATGTTTAGGAATCAAATGTTAAGATTAGAAACCTGCGTCACAACTCGTAGCTTTTGGAAACTTTGTCAGTGGGTTTTTCACGCCGTTGTTCCCGACAGCCCATTATTTTCCCAAACCCCAACAGTCCCATTGCTCTGCTAACACACCAACCCTGATGCTAACAGCTGCAGGAGAGACTGTATTTTCAGACCATTAGTTAGTTACCATTAGTTTTTGGGAAAACAGGCTGTCGGAAAAATGGGCTTTCGGTCCACTGGGACGTTTTTTCGGACTATTGGGGTTTTGAAATAACGGGCCGTCAGGACAACGGGCAGTTTGTGTGCAGCTGAACGCCTCGTAAACACGATAATGACTCCATTTGAAGGACTAATAAAGCCCTTTGATTAAAGAAGTAAGACTGAGCATCACGGCCTCACTTTCCAATAATACTTCACACACACGACTCCAGGTCACTGTTAAAAAAATAATTTATTGCAGCATGGAATCTTAATTTGAAATATTGATAGTTCTCCTATCAATAATAGATGTTTGCATCCACTTCAATCCAACAAGAGCATTTAACAAGACGTTAACAACGTGACACCGGTCAGGATTTTCTCACAGCTAAGACAGTCTGACACACACACAATCACTGTTTCTCTCCACCACAGTTATGTTGACAAAATGAAATATTCTGTTCACACGCACGCACGCACACACAAAAAAAAAACGTTCTTTTATACACTGAACATGAACAAACACTAGTTTGGTTGAATACAGAACAGAGTTTCAGGAACACAGCTCAGAAAATACTGAACATACAAAACTGAAGTTGCATCCAGGAGGTTTGTTTTTCTGCACAGTGAATCTGAACCTTCACTGCTGTTAACGGACAGAATGTGTTTAATTAACCTGATGCATTATGCTCACAACCTTAAAGGAAAACTCCACCCTAAAACAGTGATGTACTGTTGTAGATGACTGAGCAGCTGCAGATCGTTTAACGTCACAAATATTTCCAGCAGCTACGATCAAGTCTTATGACACAAAAAGTATCGGTGCTCTTAAATTTCCCGCAGAATCAAAAAGGGGGAGTTTCTTTCTACAGCTGCGATTTTGCTCCCAAGTTCACTCATGCAGGGAAAAATTAATTTTCTTCAATCACAGGTGCAGGAAAGAAAGTAATTAATTTGAGTATAATTAAAGAGGAGGTTTATGCTGTTTTTTTCACAGGTACATGGTATTAATTCCAATGATTTATCCCAAAAAAATATTGGGTGTGAAAACTGCTTTTTTCTCAGTGTGCATGTTTTCATCACTGATCTCTAATAGCGACAGAATTTACTAGATTGAGGACTAAAAGGAGTGTCGCTCTATTGGCAGAACATGACAGTAATGGAACATAATATTCATGAGGATGATACTCAATCACCATTTTAGAAGAGCCGGATGTTTATATTTCCTGTCTGACCTCTAAAGTTAGGCATTTAAAAGTGTAAAACAAAGCACCTTTTTATTTTTTTCCTCTCCACTATTACTTTTCACAAACTAAACATTATTTACAAAAGTATATTTAGTGTTTTAATAAACACAATGTTGCCTTTAACATCTTTTGTTCCATTCAGTTCGAGTCTCCTAAATTAATTTTGCTTAAACAGCCTGAGTTATAACTTTTTTTTTTTTTTTAAGTGTCTCTGTGGTCAACTGACACAGACAATGAGTTGGCTGCTTGGACTCTTGCTTATTTTAAGAAATTATTTATTTCCAAGTTTTCTTCATATTTATAAATAATGAAAAATCTGGATACGGCCCGCAGGGTGCTGATTAAATAGGTCTGTCCTACACGTTTGGAAGGGAGGATGAGGTGAGAGATTCAAATAGTTGCGATCTATCACCTAACTGATCGATTCCACTAAAGCCTACAGACAGGTCCTTTAAGGAGATAAGTTTGACCACTTAACGTCAGCAGAGATCAGATTTTTAGCTTTTTTAAAATAATATAAATTGTTGTTTTGTTGATCCTAGTGGGACTATATATAAAATAAACAACAGATGTTTGTTTTTGACCTGTGGCCCAACATTAAGTTTTAAAGTTTTGGCCCTTAAAGGGAAAAAGTTTGCACATCCCTGAATTAGGCCAATTAAAAAGCAGAGCGTGCGATGAAATCATCTGACACTGGTGTGCTGAGGGTCGTGTCTAGAGGGGAACTCCAGACCCATGAAAGATGCCGCGAGTGTGATTATTTTAACAGAAACTATCATGAGAGTTTTGCAAATCAGGGGTTCCCTTCCAGACACGACCAAGACGGTCGCACAGCTCTAAAAATAGAAAATCAATTCATGGTGGCCGATGCTGATCTCATTTACAGTCCTTAAATGCTTTTAGATAACGCTGCTATCAGTAAGAAGCACCTCACAAAGCAGTCTCTCTCCTCATGGAAACACTGAACTGTAACCTACAGTGGTGGAAAAAAGTGCTCAGATCCTTAACTTCAGTAAAAGAATAATACTACAATGTAAAAATACTGCATTTAAAGTCCTACATAAAGTACTAAAGTAAAACTAATAAGTCAAGTAACTTTACTTTAACTTTAGTACCTTACTTAGTACTTTTTACCTTAGAACTAAAGTCATGTCTGCAGAAAACACAAACAGAAGATGTAGGTCACCAGAATTCTTTGTTTACATAAAATCACGTTAGACCCCCCCCACACAGGATTAATTTATAAGCATGTCACCTTTCTCACCTCTCATGAGTCTGCAGGTCCCACAGGATTGTATAGAAAATTAAATTACAACACAGTCATCACAAATTAGCTGCTGTAAAATGTTGGTCGCAGACTGATTATGTACATCTATATTTAGGGTGGATTTTTCCTTTAATTTATCACTGCTCATGTAGTTACGAGTTTCTACCGTGTTTCTACTGTGCGTCAGATCAGTCTTTTGACATTCGGCTTAGTTCTTCTATCTAACATCATATCCTACGTACAGTATTGATCCTGTCTGGACGTACTAAGTCGTGTGCAGCGGTTCCGTCGGCCTCGGCGCCTCCGCCCGTCGGCTCAGATGGAGATGGGGCAGATGAGGGTGCGGTCCTCCAGCAGGACGCTGAGGACGAGGAACACAAAGTACAGTACGAACATGGTGAAGCCCAACTTTCGGCTCATCTTCCAGCGACAGGCGGCGATGGAGATGATGACGAAGAGGAGCATGAGGAAGAGCAGCACGATGGCGCAGAACAGGCCGTTGGAGCTGACCGTTACCGGCTCGCCGTTGTGTAACAGAGTGTACATGAGCCACGGGACGGGCAGACTAAAACCAGAGAGGACAGACGAGTTTCTGTCAGTTCAGAGATGATCTGAAACTACATCTACACAAGTGATGGACGACTCTGAGGTATTTGTACTTTACTCGAGTAATTCTATTTTATGCTACTTCTACTCCACTACTTTTATCTAACAGTCATAGTCACTAGCTACTTTTCAAAGTAAGATTTTACATTAAAAACATGATATTCTTTTAAATCTTTAACAGTGTGTTTGTATCTTTTTGGCTTGTGACCTCTTGTTGGGCCCCTGTCATGTCTCAGATGTCCATCAGCTGTTAACGGTTCCACCAACGAGACATTTCTCCTCTAAACTTCTCACATGGTTTCACTTAAAAAAACTGAGGCCAAAAGAGGTAAAATTATCCAATATTTCACATAAAGCAAAGACTAGAGAAAACTAAAGAACAAACTTGTGCAGCAGAGAACATCTTGTGAAAGGGGAACTGCTGCACAGAACCAAATTAGCAATGCAAACGACAACAAATGGGCAACTGTTCTTATAGTCCTTCTCGTTTTGCAATAAAATGTGAGTCTGAAAACTTTTGGGGGAGCAGTTTTATGCGGGGGGGACCCACAGCCACTACAGAGGACTGACAGCCTCAGCACAACGGGTGCTTGCTCTGCTAATCGAGCTCCTTGGCCGCCTTGTGAAAATATTTAAAGCGAGAAATGGGCAATGTAGTGACAGAATCTTGATCCATACTTGATCAGCACGGCCCAGTTTGACAGTTTGAACAGAGTTTTGCAGGCAGTGTGAGTCCTTTATTGAAAAAAAAAAAAAAACGACGCAAGCATTTGTTTTAGTTTGTAGGTGCTGGTGCTCTACAGTGACCTCTAGGGTAAATGTCATATACAGCACTTTAACTTGTTAATAGCAACCGACTGTGAAGTCGCAGCTGATCGGGTCTGTGTCTCCTGGCCGGATCAGGTTTGGCAGTTATTGGTTTTGCATGGGTCCTGGTCTTGTTCAGTTCTGGGTAGTACATTTACAGGTCCTTTTGGGTTCAGGCAAGAATTTTTGTACCCGTGAAGACCTCCAACCAGGGTACATTTCCACGACTGCATTTAGCTCAAGAAAATTCCCAAAAATACATATTCTCTATCCACTGTGAAACTTCATATTTTGAGAAAATGCGCCTCTGACTTTGTGATTGTATCCATTTATTTGCGACTGTTACTTTTGGTGTTCCTCAGGGTTTGATTTTTGGTCCTCTATCTTTTACTTTGGTTGCACTGTTAAAGAAAAGATTTTTTTCTTTCATGCAGATGATATTTAACTGTATCTGCTGGTTAAACCAAACGTTTCATCTCAACTCACAAACTTAAATTTGTCCCAGAATGTGACATGTTACACTCAAAAATATTTTAGGTTTTGATGTACATTTAAATAAGGGGGTTCAGTAAAGCTTTCTTCAACTAAACACGACAGTTTACTCAGAATCTACTCTTTGGTTTACAGTCAGTACAGAAGGTTTGTTGCAGCCACTCACCCCACAGTGATGTCGAAGATGTTACTGCCCACTGAGCTGGACACGGCCATGTCCCCGAGACCTTTCCGGGCCACGATCACGCTGGTGATCAGGTCTGGGATGGACGTCCCGGCCGCCAGGATGGTCAGGCCCATGATTTCCTCTGAGATGCCCACAGTCTCGCCCACCTGGAAAACAAGGAAAGATGAAAACAAGAGTCAGTTTGACGGAGGATGAGTCACTTGGCCGTATCCTCAGTGTGGTTTAAACTGCCCCAGGTGTGGCAATTTTTTATTTATTTTTTTTAAACAGACACTTTTTAGATGTTCGCTTTGCCTGGTTGGTGATCTTACCCATTTACCACCAACCCAGCTCAGTCCAAAATCATGTCTGTGCCCCCTCCAGCATGATCCAACGCTATTGTTCTGACTGCCTGTTAGTCCAAAACCCCAGTAGTCAAAAAAATGCCCCTCTGGACCAAAATCCCACTTGTCCAGCAGCCTGTTATCCCAAAATCACACCAACCCTCACCTCTAACCCTAACAACTGCAGGGAGAACATGTATTTTAGGTCAATGTGCCTTCGGAGAAATGGCCATTTGTTTTCGGGATAACAGCTATCAGACAAACGGGCTTTCGATCCAGTGGGATTTTTTTTTTAGGACTCTTGGCGTTTCGGAACAATGGTGCAGTCTCCTCCGGCACAGCAGGACTTTATTTTCTTTTTAGAAAACAGAAATTCATCCAATATTTTGAATATTTATAAATGAGTGAAAATCAGTCCAGAGATATTCCTGTAGTCACTGTAAGTTTGCCAAACAACCAGCAGAGAACCTTTTTACACCTAATTAGAATAGAATAGAGATTTATTGTCATTGCACAAATACAACGAAATTCAGTGCACTTGTTTATACAGATTAAACAAGCAAGATATAATGGAGTTGGGAGCTAATCTCTATAAAAAAAAGATACCTACACATGAACATTTTTCAAAAAGCAAATAAAGAACTATATTGTCATATCAGATGACAACTGATGAGTTCTGAAACTGCATTTCGGCCGTCGTCTTCGGCCTCTTTTGCTTTCTACAAAGACTGATTACCTGCATGCAACAAAAGCCCACTCAGACCTGATTGGTCAATACACAACTACAAATAGAAACCAGAACACTTCTGATACCAAAATCTTGTCCCTTGCCTACAAATTCAAGCACATATCGAAAGGTATCGATTATCATCTCACATTTGGCAAGAAAGCAAATAAGTGAATATCTGAAAATGCTGAAATCTTCCTGTAAGTGTTGGAGTTGGAGGTAACCAGCGCTGAAGTGAGCTTGTTGTTCTGCAACAAACCTAAAATACAACAGAAGAATAAACTCTGCACTGAAGTGGAATCTCCAAACTTTGAGTCTGACCTGTGACACTTCACACAGAGATTAATGTAAATTCCTATTTACCTAGTTTGTACGAATCACTAGTGTCACAGTGGATGTAAACTCCTGTAAACGTGACTTGTGTGAAGCGTGAACCAACCTGATGAGCCCACCACACCATCATGTAGGAGAAGATTCCGATCCACATGATGGAGCCGAGAAACGTCATGACAAAATATCTCCTGGACGCCTGGAAAATAAAAAATAAAGATTTAAAATCTGGTGTTCAGACAAACTCCAACAAAACAAAGATTTAGACCCACATTAATAAATGCTTCTCTTTAGTAAAACATGTTAAACTGATTTGCATGTTTGATAACATCTGTTTAGACCTTCTGCATTTCTTAAAACTTGGGTATATTCTGGGTGAGATTTCCCCCTCCATGCTTTTTATATCCCCCCCTTGTGGTCATTCTTTTTTTTTAATCCCCATTGGGGATACATGTTATCCCCGTTTCAGGTTTACCCTCTAATCTCTGGTTTCTGGCGGCGTTGATGACTGCGCCTCACACTCACACAGCGGTGGACTGTATTTGTCTAAAAAACTACTCAAAGTATTAGTTACTTTAACTGTTTGAGTTTACTACATTATCAATAACAGCATTTAATCAAATCAGTCTAAATTTCTGCCACCTCTCCTGCTCTGTTCTGCTCAGCGGTCACAGTCAAACTCCAAACTAAGTTTGCAAGTTTTGTGCCTTTTCCTTTAAACATCGTTTAAAATGCGAACAAACTATTAATCATAAATAATTAATCAGATATAAAACATGTTTTTTGTTTTGTTTTTTTCTCATTTTCACTTTTCTGTTTTCTTTTGCATATGTGTAGTCAAAGTGTGACGGGGTAGCAACAGTAACTAAGGAGCATCTGTAGACTATTGATTAAATATCCATGTATCCATTTTTAATTGGTTAAATTCTTAACTGTGATTAATTGATTAATGATTTATAGCACATGAGAAACTGATCATGCTGCCGTGAGCCAGACAGAAATGATGTAACGGGCGTCCGTACTCACCACGTTGCGGACGTCGGGCAGCGTGAGCCACAGCGGGAACACGATGGGCAGCAGGAACAGATACGTGGCCTGTTTACGTCTGGTTTCAGGCCACTCTAAAGACAACGGTTCGTTCTCCTCCTCCTCCTCCTCTTCCTCCTTTCCCTCTTCGTCCTTGTTTCCATCATCATCTTCTTCACTCTCACCGGAGTCGCTGCTCTCCCCGTCACCGCTGTCGTCCTCACCGCTTCCATCTGAGCCCTCTGATCCCCCCGCTGCCGCCTGCAGGAGAGAAAACAGGAGTGAAACAAGAGTAAGTTACATTTTGAAAGTATCCCACTGTTGTTTCAGTGCACGCAGGAAGGCCGGTACGTAGGTCACCCGGCAGGGAGACCATCCAGTCGTTTCATTTGGGTTGAATAAAATACCAGATTTTTTTCTTTTTGGTTTGATTGATTGGTATCAGAATGTAAAGAGAATTTCAACAACTACAACAACAACAAAAAATGCTTCTGAAACACATCACCTGCTCCAGGTTTAAGACAGTCCATCTCCACATCACTTCACTTAAAGTGCACTTCAGTTGACCTCGTTCTGAGAGTCTGATTAGGAGACTGAACTTGATTTCACTCAAGGAATCAGAGCGTCCTTCATCGAGGCAGCGACTCATGCAGAAGCATAAAAATCACGTGTTAGTGAGTCTGCGGTCGCTGAGGAGGCGAGTTTGAGACGGAGACTGGATTTCCACCTTTATTATTTAGACAAGTTTATAGATTGATGAACAAGTTTCTGAAACTTCACAGCAGCAGCTGAAAATTTCCGTGTAGCTCTTTCAAACTGACAGGAGCTGTTTGTTTTCAAGTTGAACGTTCGCAGTTAAGAGTTAATAGCTTTCAGCCGAATTATGAATTAACAGCTAATTCACTCAAGTCTAGGGAAACATTAACTCTGCCTTCATGTGTTCATCAATACACCTTATTTCCCAGGTGTTAAGATGTGATTAAGACGGGACTGAACATGGATCAGGATCATATCAGGAGGATACAGACGCTGCTGGTTGGTTGGTTGTTTTGCATCATATAATCCAGGAATACGTACTTCAAGTAAAAGTAGACATTGTAGAAAAATGTCCCCTGTGACTGTTAGAGGACTCGTGCATTAATATAAAAGCAGGATTTTACTGTTTTAGTGGGCTGAGGTGGCATAAAGTATATTTTCGCAATAGGCAATAGGCGCAATATGTGTTAAATGCAAAATGTGTGTCAAACTACCATTTTTAAATAAATATAGTGCTGCAGAAATGTTCTGGCCTACACATCATATTTTTACAGACTTAAGAAAACATCTTTGGTGCAGATCTTTGCAGAAATTACACCATAATGATCTTTTAAATGAAAATGAGAATAAAGATGTAAAAAGTCAGCATTCCTTCTAATATCGCAATTGTAATATCAGTCAAAATAACTGCAATTAGATAATTTTTCTAAATTATTTCAGCCCCAGTGTGTAATTATCTGAAAATAAGACCCACTGGATTTTCATTACCTTAAAAGGTACTTCTCCGAAATTAAAAATACACATTTTTCTGGTCTGTAGTGATATTTGTTCATTTAGAGAGTTTTGGTGTGAATTTCTGAGTTTTGGAGATATCGGTCATAGAGATGCCTTCTCTTCAATATAATGAGACCAAATGTTTCTTGACTTGTGATTCTCAAAGTAACAAAACAAAACTCAAAAGCAGGGTCTGTTTCCAGATATCATGACCTTGTTACTCGAGATAATCCACAGACTTTGTTGTGAGCAGTTTCATATAGGAACTATTTTTTTTCTACCATAAATATCTCCAAAACTCAGCAACTCTCACCAAAACGATCTAAATGAACAAATATCACCACAGGCCAGAGGAAAAATCAGCATTTTTGATTTTGGGGTGAAGTGTCCCTTTAAGAATGAGCCTTTCATATCTACAGAGGGAGCAGGTCCTCTTCCACAGACGCCACCATGTTTCTACAGCAGCCCAGAACGGACAAAAGAAGAGTTTTGCAGGGAGAGACGAGCTGCTCACCACTAGATGTTAGTGAGTCATTTATAGGTCGAGAGCTTCTTCATCAGTGAGTTTAGATTGTGTGTGTGTGTGTGTGTGTGTGTGTGTGTACCTTTGACTCGTCTGGCTGGTCGGCCGTCTGCTCACTCTTCTCTTCCGTCTTTTGAGGCTGCGAGGTGGACGGCTCGGCCGCAGCGTCCCCTGCTGCGCCGGCAGCAGGAGCAGCACCGCCGGCTTGCTCTGCGTTTGGTTTGCAATCAATATCTGCAGAAAGAAGAACACAACAAATGACACAAAGCGTATAAAGTACATCACACATGGCAGATATAATATATCCATCTTTCATCTCGTTTCATTTTTTTTTAAACAGGAAGTTCTGCTTATTTCACACTTTGCAACACAACAAACCACATTTGTGGTCCTAAACTGACAGAATTATGATGCTGTGTGGACGAGTCTGAAGTAGCAGTGGGAGTGATTGGAGTGTTTGCAGATAAACATGGTCTACTGGGGGGTAAGGGGATTCTCTCTCTCTCTCTCTCTCACACACACACACACACAGAGACGTAGTCCCATCTGCATGTTAATCCTCGGGCTGATTGATTCGGGCTCGTTGAGGCCTCTCCAGGCTCCCTGCAGCCCCACTTTCCTCTGCACCTCAGACTCTGAAGCACCTCCTCACTCCTCACTGTGACGCACAAACACCGACTGAGAGGCTCTGCTGATTGTGGAGAACAACCTCCTTCAGCCCCACAAAACCACCTCTGACGATCGATACACAACCAACCTCCAGCACAGAAACCTCCAAATAAAAAAACCTTTACGATATAATCAGAAAATACAACCAAACTGTCACAAAATACAATATTTACTGCAGTATTAAGGTGGTAAAGAACTACAGAACGTGATTGTTTGTCTCTTCATTAAAGTGGTCAGCAGCTCTCTTCAAATAAAACCAGAAACATGTTTTAATTTTTTAGATGAGAAAATTAATAAAAAATGTAATTTGTGTGTTTGACACACAGACGTGTTTAGCTGAGCTTAACACAAAAATATATTAAATATTAGCTTTTCTCTGGCAAATGTTTAAAAATTCAGCTTTCAATAACTCTTAAAAATGTATTTTATCTCGTTTAAGAAACAAAAATACATTTGAAGTTGACATTGTGGTTTTAGCTACATTATTATGAGAAATATTAACTTGTTAACATGTTAACTACACCTTAAACCCAACTGATTGGCTAATATTAGCCCTCTGGGTAGGCTGCTTAAGTACAACTTAGATCATTTAAAGAGTAATTAAATGCAAAAAGAATTCGGAGTTATTAAGAAATTTGATATGGAAAACGTTGATTTAGAATTTGACCTCCTTCTGCAAAGAAAATTGCTTCCATACAGAATAAATCATTTTTATTGAGGTGACCAAGTGCATCTTTTCCTCTGCCACCACGCTCAGACCAGACTTGACATATTTTGATGCCTGAGTGGTCAGATTAAGAATAATAAATGAGTTTTTCTTGCCTCTCAAGTTTTTTGTTTTGTGCTATAAAACAAGAACAGCTGATCTTTTCACTTTTGACTGAGCCAGCCTCGCATTTCGTATCGTTGTACTAAGCTCGACTAAAATGCTCCAAACCTGTGACATAAAACTCACCTTCAGAGCGGCGGTGACGTGACTTGCTCTGCAATTTGCCCGAGACCGGGACGTTCAGAGGCTTTACTTTGTTCTTTGCTGCGAATTAAGAGAATCGTCGCTCAAACAGCATGAGTCCTTTTAACACCGATCACAACTTTGTCCACAAGCAGTTTTGTGCGACTGAGTCAACATGCGTTTGACCTCAGACACTGATCATTTTGCAAAACACTGACACTGAATAACAAGCTGCCATAAAGCACAGGAGTGAGATTATTACCCACAGCTCTGATAAAATGTACACAGACTGTCTGTGATTAATGTTCTTCAATTTTTTTCCTGAGGAGAGTCTATAAATGTCTGTTCTTTTATTTTAGCACACAGCAGCAGGACAGTGTGTGGCCTCCGTGTGCTCCTCATATCTTTGACTCTCATATTTCTATGTCTGAAGCAAATGAATTCAAGTACAATGGAAGGAAAATATAAGATTGTTTATATGTTTGTCTCAATATCCCAATATTTTAGATTGTGCTAATAAATACAACATATATAGAGAAGAGTGAATCCTGAACTACCAACATCCTCATTTAAACTTTTTTTTTTTTTTACCAGATTCAAAGAGGGGATGACCCACAATGTCACTGTTACATCGAGTTTTCCAAAAAGTCAGTGTGTGAAAAGGTCAGCGGTCCTCACAACACCACAGAAACAACCGGATGCAAACACACAAACATGTAAACATCCACCACAAGCAAACAACCGGCTAATATAAACACAAACATCCAAAATCAGTTCAAAAACATGTAGCAGACAACAACAGACAACACCAAACTGTCTCACGTCTTACCTTTCCTCTGTGCTGACCCCTCCCCTCTGACATCACCATTAAAGGACGTCTCTGATTGGCAGAGATACACATCAGACTGAATACTGAACATCATCAGTCTGTTCGCATGCAGTTTATCATCGAATTAAGGCACAATATCAACATGAACAGCAACACACAGCGAGACGACACCTAGTTCTCACTCTTACCTTTCCTTGCCTTCCTCGGGCCGGGGGTTTTAACGGCCCCTCTAAGTGCCGCCTCTAGGATGGAAAACCCACAGCAACAATTTTAACTTCAGAGATTTGTGTATTTTCTGTTACTGCAGCCACTCAAACTGATACAAATCAACAGTCCTGTGGTTCGTCACCGACGGACCCACTTTCCTTCAAACCGTCTCGCCTACTTTTAAACTACATCTGCTACAATCACTTTCAACAAACCACCCTGCGAGGCAGCTGGATTCATGAGATCACACGAGAATCCACCTCGCCAGGCTTTTACGTGATGCACCTGCGGCCGAACCACAGTGGTTCAGACCACTAACATAAAGAGCCCCTGAGGGGACACGAGCAAAATAAAATCTTTAAGCTTTAAACTAATCTTGTACACAAGTGAAAGTTTTCCCTGCTTACTGGATCACCGAGATGCACAGGCCACTGTTACAACTGTGAGCACCGCAGTTAATCAGCAGGTCAGAGGGGGGAACGAGATCATAAAAATTAAGATTCTGATTAATAGCGGATGGGTCACAGGTGGGGAGGGAGACGCATCCCTCCGGAGAGACGCTGTGCACGTATTTACGCACGAGGCAGAGCAGCATAATGTCATCTGACTGTTTAAGTCTGTTTAGTTTTGCTGCTTAATTATTAACGACATTTGTTGCAGCGATGTTACTGCACACATGGAGACATCTGAAATTATTGAAAGCAGCCTCTTACGTGCGATACAGAAATCACCCGGAAAGTTTGACAGGAAACTTTCTCATCAGCACCGAATAGTTTCTGGTGCACAACAGAAACTTAAAGGTCTCTGGCCGTGTCCACTTAGGGGCTCTGTGCTAATAACTGTTGTTAAAGTATATTTGTACTTTAGGAGGATCTTTCCTTAAAGGAATTTACCGTTGAACTGAAAGACTGCAAACACCTCGTCTAACTCTGCCCTACCAAGTATGTCAGGCTACTGTAGAAACATGGACCCACAGCCTCTGTGCGTATAAAACGGCTCATTTTAAGGTAACGAAAAAGACAACAATTCTTATTTTCAAGTGATTATACACTAATGAAAACATACAGTACTTATGAATATTATATTTCTACCATATTCTGCCAATAAATCTCCATAAATCTTACACACCGGATCTTTAAAGGCCTAAAATTAAGGAGCTTTAAGGAACATGTAAATGTTTCCTGCACTAAGTAAACTGCCAAAGCTAAGTTGTGCAAACAAAGTCAAACAAGTGCCTTTGGACTCCTGAAAACAGAAAGTGTACCACTTTTTAATAAGTCACCACTGATCGTTATTAACATAGGTTCATAAAGGGTCCAGGGTCCCTCACTTTCTAACGCGCCGCCTGCAGAAGTGACACTCTGGATGCTGGACTGTCACCTGGATCAGAGTATTTCTACAGTGTCGGATCATCACTTCACTGAGAAGGATCTGAACTCTTCCTACACATCTGAATTTATGTATGTGAGCAGAAACTGATTTAGTTATCAGGAAGTTAAATCTCCTCAGGTTCACGTTTAATATGCTGACAGTTTACCACAGTAATAAGATAGAATCAGCTGCACCGAGCAGAGCCGGTCTCAGCTGCGGCCCCTCTGCTCTGCACTCGTTCCTCACAGATAAAGAGCTTGTTCTGCAGCACGCTGGCTCTGATCCAGCTTTTATTAGCCTGTATTCAAAAGCTGATTAAGGATCAACGGTGGCCGAGCGCTGTGAGAGCGAGGAACATCGGCTCCGTGAGTTCGAGGACGGGCTGAAGGTCGCCGCGGTTCATCACGCAACCCTGACGTGCAGGAAGGAACAGGACGATCAGAGCTGAGTCACCGGGACGTTTAATCGATTGGCTCGAGAGCCAGAAAATTAATCGATCAGTCATTTCTACAAATTATCAAGCAGCAACGCCAATTAACTACCTTCAGCTTCTCAGGTGTGAAGACTTGCTGCTTTATATGACTAATAATTCAATTACATTTAATTAAATAATATAGAAGTTATTTTCCAATTTCTGTGATTAAATAATCAAAATATTGTCTAAATGTGAAGGGCTGTGTTTATTTGCAGGTAAAAGATTTATTCTTAATTTTAGGAGCATGTTATCATTTTAAGAATATTTTTTATTGCATTATTAAGATGTATATTTGATGAACAGGGTAACAGTAAGACATTCAAACAGTATTTGGTTGATTTATAAAGTGGCCCAGAGATGCAAAACTTTTCAGAAGACACACGTCACCACAGAAATGGTCTTATTAAAAGTCATATTTTCTGAAATGTTAAATTTTGCACCTAAAAGCCGCTGCAGGTTTATGAAAAACTATGAAAACTTCTCTCTTATGCCACTCTAGGGGGAAAAAACTGCCTCCTTCAAACCACTACGGAGGCCCACAGGGAGCAGTTACATTTTAAAAAAGGGTTGAAGTGATTTTAAATTTTAGAGGGATTTTAATCATTTTGTTTAGACACCAGGCCTCAGATGTGAACCGGCGTTGGTTCTGGTTGTTACCTTCTCCCAGAGGGTCCAACGTGTGGATCATCAGCTGGAAGATGGTGTTCCTCAGGGAGGTGTTGTGGAGAGAAGCCGAGCTGCCGCCTCGCTGCAGGACTGGACGCACCTACGGGGCAGCAGACAGGAATTAAACTGCAGCAATAACTTTCAGGCAATTTTACACTGAACAAGTGTAAAGATTTGAAGGCCAATAGTGACACCAACTTTCAGTTTTCAGCCAATATGAAGTACCTTAAAATTAATACTAAAAAATGTTTGGAAAACCCCCCCTTCAAACAGCTCATGAAGCTAACACTGACTTAATTACTTAGCTAGCTGCAGATGAGAACGACAGCTGCTATTTCAACCACAGATACGGAGCACATTTAAGCCCCGCCCACACCAGAGAGGAACATAATCCATCGACCATTATTGTGTAACCGCGCCTCTTTAAGAACACAGTGGAGACAGACATGAGGTGTCGGCAGGATGAACGAGGAAACTGTGGGATCCTGACACTCAGTAACGTTATGCTGAGATTGCAGTTGCTAATTTGATGAGACAAACTGTAGAAATTTAAGATAACTTTTATAAAAGGCCTTGTTTTGATCTTTGTTGGGTTAAATGATGATCTTGACGGTGATGCGATCAAATAGTTCAAGGAAAATTCAAGGAGAAGAGACACTGAGATTTACTGGAAATACTGAGTTTGTCAGCTAAACTTTTCCTCTCTGGTAGACACAGGGTGCTAAAAGTGATGTTTTTAGCGAGCGACAGTCACTTTATTAGCGTTTAAGCAGTTAGTTTCATATTTTGGCGCCAACCTTTTCCCCCCCAGGTGAGCCTGGTTCTCAGAGTATTACGTGTTGTGAGAAGCTGCTTTTGTCTACTGCTGTACTGAAATCAAGGAACCAGAGTTTCAAAATGACGGTGAAACTGCATGTGCCGTGCAAGAACAGAAAGATAACTACCATAGCAACAGTAACTAAGGGGGTGAGGCTTATCAAAGAGTCAATTAAATAACAGTCTGCAGGTCTGGTTTAATTTTACATCCTTGAACTTAAAAGAACTTAACATGGTTACTTGCAGCAGTTGTTTTGTGTCACACCAACATCATGGCAGAACAATCGTCTGGATGAATAAAATCATAGAAAATAAGATGTTACTGATAAAACGTCAATCTAACTTCAGTCCACACCAATGACATTCTTTGTACCCTGAGCCTCGTCTTGTCCTCTGGTTGGTCTGATGGCAGTTTGTTGCTCTGAGGGCTGCTCGGAGCAGGTTCAGGTTCTTGTTTGGGTTTATCTTCAGCTTTTGGTGCAGCAGCAGCAGCAGCAGCAGCAGGAGGAGGAGGAGGAGCAGGTGCTGCTGGAGCTTCACTCTCCTGTAAAGTCAGTCACAGCTTAATCAGATAACAGCATCTCAATAACTCAATTAACATGAATACACACAATGAAACAGGTTTGATTTATCTGTCCTGCCCCCTCAGGTGTGCAGCAGTGTTCGTGTGTAGAGTGCACAGGGAGCTACACAGTAATCCAATCGAGTTAACTCTACAGTATGTACGAGTTTTCTCACCATCAGCAAAATAACATATCATGAACCTTAAGCCTTAAAGTGGATCCTGCTTCATTATATCATCCTCACACCTCCAGTATTTGTGCTAATACATACACAGGTCTGTGTAATATTCTGGCAGAAGAAGACAACACACAAAGAGGGGTGGGAAACGAGGCGGACGGGGGGGTTAATCAGGCCCCAGCAGCTCAATTTTACCCCCTAGCAGGTTAATCCAGCTGTAGCTGTAAGAAGATCTGGGTCTCACTCAGTCACTTGCCTTTAGATTTGGTCTGTTGCTGATTTGCCACGTAACATACACACTACACTAGACAAACACGGGATCTAATGCAAGAACTGTTTTTGCATTTTTATCGTTTAACCTCTATAACTTTTTCCCTGAGAGGTTTGTATGAGTCTTCCAGTCAGACTCATTAGTCTCTCCTGGCTGCACAAACCTGATGAAAATCAACAGTTCATTAAGAACGTGAATAAAGACAGACCGAACAGTTTGCTCATGTCTATGATCTGATGTTTTAATCCTTAATAAAATGCAACTGTGCTTTACTCTTCTTGACTCTTTACTTCCTTTACATTAATGGTGATAGCATCAGTGGACTTTGAAATTGACGCATAAAAAAACACAAATTTGTGAATAAAAGTCACCAGAATGCAGGAAATTATGTCTCTGACAGTAAAAAGTTCACAATGAAGGACCCCCAGACCCCCTGTTTGATTTATGTCCACCAGTCATGAGGCCGCTGGCAAGATGTCACTTATTTTTTCACACTGAAGATGGCAAACACTGTAATTTCTGGAGGATATACTGTATTGGGAGTTTTTGGGACAATACTCGTCAGTTTTACTTTTTACTTTCAAAACCTTTAACTACTTTTTCCACAGTATCACACAAAGCATCTAGTCTTCTGGAAATATGACAGAAAAAGAGGATAAACAGTTACACTAGTGATTGTATCAGATCTAAAAAGAAGCGCAAATCACCGTTTTGTGTTGCAGAATCTCCCAAACAATGGAAATGAATGGTGACAAGTTTCCAAATGGAACAAAAATACACAAAAAAAACAAAACATGCAATGCCTCCATACTGCTCGTCTGGTGTAATCCAAGTCACCTAAAGCCCCGACATGCCAAGTTGACTTGAAAGACATTTGCACCATGTTTTCAGTTGTTTTTTCCGTTTGAAAACTGGTCACTGTTCACTTGAAGTGTTTGTGAGATTCTGCAACACTGTTTTTAAACACTTTCTCAACTGAATTTACAGAACGATCACAGTATCATGATAAACACGGCGACAGTGATATTTTGGCCCATCAGATCTTTGTTTTAGACTAAGACAGTGAGCTTCAGAACAGACTCATCGGGCAAAAGAGGGTTTGGAGCTGTTAATGTAGAGACTTTTAAATTGATTCAGGGCGAGAAGAACATATGTACTGTCATCAAGCCCTGAAGTTTTGTTGGGAGAGTTTATTTTTCACTCTTCAGGGGTCATTAGACAGTCCAAGAAATTTTTGTTATTATTATTATGAAATTCTTAAGACCTGGATCCTCAAACTGTGGTACGAGCACCACTGGTGGTACGCAAGCTCCCTGAATGTGAGAAAATCTTTAAGTTAAAAAAAAAAAAAGTAAATACATACACTATCAAAATACAACAAAATTCCTAATGAAAACACATAAAATATCAGTTTACTGAAATGTTTCAGTATCAGCCTGCTCTGTGGTCACAATGGATCACGTAGCTTGCACATAAACAGGAACTATTACAAAGAGAAGCACAGATCAGGAGGAGAATATTTCGAGCAGCGGTGATGAAAATTAAGTCGACGTCAGTGAACTGAGCACAGGCGCTACTTCAGAAGCTCCAGTGAAGTGTTCACTAAACCTGCGAGCACCAAACGGTGCACAAAACAATAAGGCGACACTTTGAGAGCTCAATGTTTCCTGAGGTGGTTCACTGTATAAAAAGTTTGAGAAACGCCGTCATAAGACAAACAAGGCTTTTCTTTCTGTCGCTCTTTTGTGAAGCTTGTTCTCAACTACGAGCTCATAAAATCACTCGTACAAGCTACTTAAAAAAGTCCACTGTCTCTGCAACGTCCCCTGTGAGTATTACTTTATATTCAACAGGTCGTCCTCTCTGAAAACATTCAAGAGGTGTGACCAAATCATACTGGGATTCCTGGAGAAGGATTTATTTTAAAGTTTCCGGTGATTCTGGCCCCATTAATGTGGCAGCATGCTCAGTGTGATGACTGAAGGAGCACATGCTGACTGCAGACGTGCTTCAGGCTAATTGAAGACCGTGCTGGTGACACTTGAAACGCTGAAACGCAGCTCTGAATGTTGATTACAGGCTCAGAGATTCGCTGCTCTCTGTCAGCTGCAGACGGCCGTTTAATCTGCAGAAAATAACCTTTATTTCTTTATGATGATTTATTTTTTATTCTAAATGAAATGATGTGTCTACATACTGGTACGTCGTGGCTGTGGCAGAAACAGAATGACATCTCCATCACTTCATCACCGTGACGTGCTGTCTGTGACACCTGGACTCCTCTCTGTTCAGCACCATCAAAGGATTTTACACAAATACAGGCTGTCACCTGCTCAGACCCACAAATCACTGTCCCGCTTTCACTGTATCTGAGCAGGCAGCAGTCCCAACTGTGAGGAGATGAAAGGGCGGAAAATAAACTGTGTGTAGACGGAAGTCTGTCTGCTAACAACTGTTCTGCAGAGACGACCGTTTTGTCTGCATCAGTCCTCTGTGTCTGATTACTGCATGTTTTCTTTGTTGCCGCTGGCTGCACAACAGTGTCATAGTTTAAATCAACACCTGTTAGAGTTAATTCAACACTTAAAGTAATTTTAGAGAATAAGGCTGATGTAAC